>QEOT01004321.1:29019-202530 GCA_003123785.1 Pterocarya stenoptera
GGGGGGGGGGGGGGGGGGGGGGGAGAGATCAACCACAACAACAATTGGTTGATTTCCAACAAGTGCTTCTGGACTGTGAATTGAGGGACCTTGGTTTCTGTGGGCCAAGATACACTTGGTGTAATGGACGACAGGATGAGGCTCAAGTCCTTGAAAGGCTAGATAGGTTTCTTGGTAATTCCTCTTGGTGTAATCTGTTTATTAGAGCCTCAGTCACCCATGACTCTATCTCATACTTTGGTCATCTTCCTCTATGTATTGAGTTAGAGGGAGCCCAGTCAAAAAGGGGAGGTGCTAAGCCCTTCAGGTTTGAGGCAATGTGGCTTGAAGAAGGGGAATGTTCAAGAATAGCACAACAGGAGTGGCTTTCTGCAAATACCTCAAATGGCATGTAGGGTGTTATGGACTGTATCTTGGGGTGTAGCAGTAAGCTACAAAGGTGGAACAAATCTCAGTTTGGCAAGGTTCAGATTAAGCTCAAAGAAGCAAAGCTCAAACTCTTAAAAGAACAAAGTAAGGCCCCAACAGCCTTATATACTAGGGAGATTGGTGAAGCTGCAAGTGAGGTTCAGAAATGGATGGATAGGGAGGAGATTATGTGGAAACAAAGACCAAGAGCTTTATGGTTAGCTGAAGGGGATCAGAATACTAAAATTTTTCATGCTAAAGCATCTCAAAGACAAAAGAAGAATTTGCTATCTAAACTGAAGGATGCTAATGGTTGCTGGCAGGAATGAGAAGATTGTGATAGGTTGATTATTAATCACATTTCTTCTTTGTTTAGCTCTGCAGGATCTTAAGACCAGGAAGTTATTCTTGATAATATGGAGAGAAAGGCCTCACCTGAGATGAATGCTGATCTTATCAAGCCCTAGACTGCTGAAGAAGTTCTCCAAGCTTTGAAAGAAATGCATCCCAACAAAGCACCAGGGCCTGATGGTTTGCCACCTCTCTTTTTCAAGAAATTTTGGCCTAACATTGGTACTTCCATCACTTATGCTGTCCTACATGTTTTGAACCATGGTGGAATGCCTCAAGCCCTTAATCATACATTTATCACCCTGGTCCCTAAGAAGAAGTGTCTTTAAACTGTTAATGACTTTAGACCTATTAGTTTATGTAATGTTACATATAAGCTAATATCTAAGGTTATTGCTGATAGAATCAAGCAAATATTACCTGTAGTCATCTCGGATACACAGTCCTCTTTTATACCTGGAAGGCTTATCAAAGATAATGTTCTTGTGGCCTATGAAGTTCTACACTTTTTGAAGAGGAAGAATAAAGGAAAGAAAGGATTTATGTCTATTAAGCTTAATATGAGCAAAGCTTATGATAGAGTAGAATGGAATTTTCTTGAATCTATTATGAGCAAGTTGGGCTTTCATGAAAATTTAATTCGGCTTATGATGATATGTGTAAGGACCCCTTCTTTTTCTATTTTGATTAATGACTCTCCTTCTGGGTTTATTGTTCCTTCACGAGATTTGAGGCAAGAAGATCCTATCTCCCCTTACCTCTTTCTCTTGTGTACTGAAGGGTTGATTAGTCTTTTCAGAGGGGCTGAGAGAACTAAGCCTGTTCCTGGTATACATATCTGTCATGGAGCCCCTAAGCTTAATCATCTGCTTTTTGCATATGACAGCTTGATTTTCTATAATGCATATGTGGCTACTAATGTAAGGTTGCAAGCTTTGTTAAAGCAGTATGAAATTGCCTCAGGACAACAGTTGAATAGAGAGAAAACAGCAATGGTATTTAGTACAAATGTGGATCGGAATAACAGGCAGGCTAGTATAGATTTGTGGAGTTCAACTCAAATGCAGCAGTATGACAAGTATCTTGGCCTACCTCCAATGGTGGACAAGTCTAAATCCAGGGCATTTACCGATATTAAACACAAAGTTTGGCTCAAATTGCAATGATGGAAAGGAAATATGTTCTCTTAAGGGGGAAGGGAAATCCTTCTGAAAGCAGTAGCTTTGGCAATTCCATCTTATGTCATGAGTTGCTTCAAGATTCCAACAAAATTTTGTTCTGAATCAGAAAGTATGATGGCCAGATATGGGTGGGGTCAAAAGAAGGAAGAGAGAAAGATTCACTGGATAAGCTGGAAGAAAATGTGCAGTTCTAAATTTGTGGGAGGCATGGGGTTCAAGGAGTTAGAGATTTTTAATATGGTCATGTTGGCAAAACAAGCTTGGTGGTTATTGAAAACTAAGGAGAGTTTCTTCCACCAAATCTATGCTGCTAGATATTTTTAAGATGGAAACTTTTTGAAAACTTCACTTGGTGGTAATCCTTCCTATGCTTGGAGAGGTATATGGGAGGCAAAGAACCTGCTAGTGAAAGGTAGAAGATGGAATGTGAGAGATGGAAGCTCAATTCATATTTTAAATGATGTTTGGCTACCTGATCTTCGAAACTTGAGACAAGCATTAGGAGATGAGCTGAATAATGAGCACCTTTGCCAATTGGACAATCAAGTGTCATCTCTGATTGATCCTAGTACTAGATAGTGGGACCTTGCAAAAGTCAGAGCTCTATTCAATCCAAACATTGTGGATGCTGTCATCAGATTGCATCATAGTCATACTGGAGCAATTGATCAGTGGATATGGGAACATGAGAAGTCAGGATCTTTCTCTATCAAAAGTGCTTATAGATTCTTTCAAACTAGCTTGGAACTTGATCATGGGGAATCCTCTAATGGGGTTTTGATGAAAAAATTTTGGACTGCTCTCTGGAAGTTAAAAGTTTCCCATAAGGTTAATGTTTTTGCTTGGAGAGCATGTAAAGACAGCTTACCTACAAAGGCCAATCTGATTAAGAGGAAACTGGACATTGTTGGGCAACGGTGTTTTTGTCAATATCCAATTGAGGATTTGAGCCATGTGTTGATATCATGCCCTTCTATCCATGAATTTCTGATGCGCAGGTTTTTTGTTTTTCAAAATGGAGACCAAGTCAGTTCTGTTATCTTTGCTGTAATGGATATTCTTTTCAAAGGTTTTTCTGAGGAACTGACTAATTTTGTTAATGGTGTGGGCTTTTTGGTTCAGAAGAAACAAGATGGTACATGAACAAATTGTTTTACCTCCTCAACAAGTTATTGGCTTTGCTCTTACCAAGAAGTTGAATAGAGCTTTGGTTAGTCATCAGTTGGGGCTTACTAAGTCTAAAAATCTGTTGTACAGATGGTTGCCCCTGCAGACTTTCTTAAGCTTAATATTGATAGGGCTCTTTTCTTTGATTTTAACAAAGCTGGTATAGGTGCTATACTGAGGAATCACATGGGTGAAGTGCTAATGGCAGTTAGTAGAGTTGAAACTGTTTTTCTGGAACCAGAATAGGTAGAAGTTGTGGCTTTATTGAGGGGACTTCAGTTGTGCATGAATATGGGTATCACTAAGCTAGTTATCGAAAGTGACTGTCTGTTCTTGGTTGAAGAGGTCAACAAATTATTTGAGTCTAATGCAGCTATAAGATCTGTGGTAGCAAAGGCCAAAGGTTTGATGCAAACATTCTCACAGTGCAGTATTCAACATAGCAGCAGATTCACTAATGAGGCTGCCCATCGACTTGCAAGATATGCCTGGTCCATTGAAGGTATATTTATTTGGTGGAATAGTGTTCCTCCTATCATTGAGAATGTAATTTTCATTGATCAACGTTATTGTAACCTATCTCAAGGTGTTTTGCCTTAATGAAATGAAGTACTTTCCTATAAAAAAAAAATAATAATAATACTTGTATGGTACAAGTAGTGTCTAACTTACATCAAATGTTATATTAATTTTATATTATAAGATTAATAGACTTGAATAATAAGATTAGAATTTCATGTTATATTAATTAACAATTTAGCATATAATATATATAATATTTTAATTATAAAAATATATATATAATATTAAAAAATATATATGTATATATCGGTCCAGTTTGGTTTAAACCGATTTTCAAAATTTGAAAACCGATACTACACCGGTTTAGGACTGGTTTTGATGCTTAAGAGCCGGTACCACACCGGACCGGTTACAAACCGGACTGAACCTAGTTTGGTTCAACCGATTTTCCGATTTTGTTTAGAATCCTAGTTGTTGGAATTCAACCATCACCTTTTGTATTGTCCAGTTTAATTTTAATCTAAGCTTAATTAGAAATAGATGAGATAAAACTCAAGGTATGTTCGAGATGGAAGAAGAAGAAGAAAGAAGAAGAAGAAGAGAGCGATTAGCCAGCAGTCGGCGTCCTCAAAGGTTCCTTAAATTCGTGAGGGAAGCTTCTACAACATTCGCTTGTTACATCCTGGTCGCTGGTGTTTTGGCCTAAAGAGTAAAGAGTCTTTTAAAATTTAGCGTTTTACCAGGCTTCTATCGAGTCATTAGATTTATATACTATTTATGTTGAATAATATCAAGATCAAACTTCATCGCATCTAATTTTAATCAATAATTTCACTATTATTCATAAATCATCTTATCTCATTATCCATACCCATACGATCAAGTGTAAAGTAGCATATTTTAAATGATTTTATAAATCTAGTTAAATGAAAAACTAATTAAAAAATATACATCAATTATTGTGACTTTGGATGCCAAAATTTAAAAACAAAAAATAATATTTTTCTTATCTCATTACAATTACAAATTAAATGTCTAAGCCAATTCAAACTTGAATTGAGTTCTCAAGGATCAACAGCATGTAATCGGAGAAATTAATCAGTAATGGAAATGAAACAAATTTAGCTTTCCTCAGGCAACCCGAAACTAATTATTTTGTTCATTAACAGCATGTTTTGTGTATCATATGACGCATATTTTGTTCATCTCTGTTTTCATTGTTTTCTTCACAGCTCATAGCTGCAGTTTTCTAGCGTCTTCTTCCACAAGCTCCAACTGATTGCCTGGAAGACATTAGGCAAGAAAGATATCATGGCATGGAATTCAAGCACAAGGATGAGGGAGGAGCTGTGGTCAAATCTAAGCCTTTTCACAACATCGGCACAATCAAGCCAAACTATCGTCCATTGAATTGAAAATATCCGAGTTAATCAATAGCCGAACTTTCAATGAACAAGACCCGCATGGAAGAACCACCGATGCCGGTGAAGCATCTGGGTTCTGCAAAGAAATCTTATTCCCCTCTCTCAACAACACATATCCCATTTTTCCCAACTCCAGAGAATCGACAGAGAAGTAATCACCACATTGACACTGATAAAAGAGCTCCAATGCATCTCCGGAATCTTCAACCATCATGTCCTCCAAGCTGACATCATCTGCAGCTACAGCATCCTGTCTCAAATCTCGCAACTCACTATCATAAACTGCCCGTGACCTCAAATTGCTGAGGACTTCCCAAGCTCTCTGTACCTTCAAAAATCTTTCCCTCAACTCCTGGTCAGGATCAGATGTCTCTGATGTCTTCTGCAACTTATCTGGATGGGAATTAAGGATGGCAGATCGGTAGCTTGTACGAATTTCTTCATAGCTTGCATCTTCCTTAACAGATAAAATATTGTAGTGGGTTTCTACAATGGCTTTCACGCCAAGAAGCATGATAGGAAGTTGCTTGTTATCAGATATCTCCCACTGCAAAATCAATGAAAATATTTTACACAAGGGTACTTAAATGATAAATCTTGATATTAAGAACCAAAGAATTGCAAATGGTTTCAGGATCAAGCACTAACAGGAGTGGCTGAATTACAAATTTCTACATTGCTTGGTGAAAGAAGGATCTACTAAAACCCTTCTAAGCGCCGAAGTCTCCCCAACCACTTCCATTTACTCATGCTTTAGCCATCAACCAGTTTAACAAAATTTGTTTTGATTCACAGTAAGAATTCATAAAAGGAAATTTTTTTCGTGAACCATATTAACCCTATTGTTGGCATCCACATCAAATATTCTGCTCGTATATATGTTGATTTACCCATGGGTGTCCTTGCTCTCTCTTGTTTTTCTGTTATGGCCTTAATTACAATCTAACACTGATAAGCACCAGCATCTAAATAAATAGCCAAAATAAATTACACAGCAAGTTCAGTTAACAAAATAAAATAGCAAGTTCAGTTACACAGCAAGTTAGCCAAAATAAAATAAATTAACAAAATAAATAGCAAGCATCTAAATATACCCAACAACAAATAAATTCAGCAAGTTCAGTTACACATCAGCAATTCCAGTTACACAGCAAGTCCAGGGGCACATATACAGGTATGTCAAGCACAAAAAGACTACACAAAAATACAAGTATGTCAGATTTCCAGCTTTAGTGGCTGGGCAGCCACATGTTTTGGATAAACATGTGGTGGACATCCACTATGAGATCTGAATTTTTTTTATTTTGAAGTTGGTATGTAGCCTTTTTGTGTAGCCTTTTTGTGTTTGACATACTTGTATATGTGCCCCTGGACTTGCTGTGTAACTGGAATTGCTGATGTGTAACTGAACTTGCTGAATTTATTTGGGTACTGCTACTGAAGTTGACGTGTAATTGAGGCTGTGCAACTGAACTTGTTGTTGGGTATATTTAGATGCTTGCTATTTATTTTGTTAATTTATTTTATTTTCGCTAACTTGCTGTGTAACTGAACTTGCTATTTTATTTTGTTATTTTATTGTATTTTATTTTGTTAACTGAACTTGCTGTGTAATTTATTTTGGCTATTTATTTAGATGCTGGTGCTTATCAGTGTTAGATTGTAATTAAGGCCATAACAGAAAAACAAGAGAAAGAGCAAGGACACCCATGGGTAAATCAACATATATACAAGCAGATTATTTGATGTGGATGCCAACAATAGGGAAAATAAACTTGAATCAAACTACAAAAGCAGGGAAGAGATAGATTTTCAAAAGGGAAATCTTAAATAATGAACAATAAAAAGGGATTGCAAAACAGGAAAGAAAAAATTAAAAATATTATTATTACAACAATAATATTATATTATTATTTTGATGAATTCAATTGTTAATCCAATGTGAGATTATGAATGGAGAGGTTTTAGATATATGGAAAACATGTACTTTCTGCCTTGTATGCACTGTGTTCCATACAAGGCAGAAAGTAACCTGTTTCTTAACAAAGAGATTAACATGCCAAAAGTATTTTATATGTTGTCCAGTGACACGGCATTACACAGCATTACTTGGGAATTACTGGCTATGTATCTTCATTCGAAAACAGGACTGCTTAATATATAATAACAGAAATTCTGAAACTTGATCAACAAACAATTGCCAATATTTTCCCAAAGAGATTTGTCAAAACAGATGCATAATGACCGTAGAGAACTACAAATAATAGACATTTAATATAGGGAACTAAAGGAATACAATTTCTTCGCATAAATCTCTTATAGGAGCATAGATGCCAAGTTTTGCGACACTGTATCCTGGATCCAAACCCGTGTATTTGCAAAAACTAATTTGCGTCATTTCTTTGTATTACTAAATAGAATTACTCATTCTTGTTTTTATTCATCCAAAGATATTTTCTTTTTCTCATCATATAAATCACTCTTTCCACTTTCTCTATATTCTTTATTAAATATGTTAACGTATACAAGCCGAGGATCGTACCAATTGTTTGCCAATCCGCAACACTGAGTGCGCCTGAAAAACAGCCAAAAAAAAGAAAAATTAAACCAGAGTCAGTAAAAGTAAAATGTATGCTGGGTCTAATAGATGAAGTTCCCAGCCGTTCACCGAGAGCAAAAGCCCCCATCGGGGCTGACCAGTTCCATTTCTTCTTTAACTAGGGTTGCAGTACATGAAAGGAGAAGAAGTGAAGCACGAACCTGAAAGAGAGAAACCAGTGTGGCTCTGCTCTGTTTCTGCGTGACGAATCGAAGCTGAGATGAAGAATCGGGGCTCTCGCACTGCGAAAACGAGAGAGAGAGAGAGAGAGAGAGAGAGAGAGAGAGGGCACTGCGAAAATGAGAGAAATAGAGAAAGGGTAAGAGAAAAGACGCGGGGAGGAAAAGGAAAGTGAGAAAAAAGTATATATGGCCGTTGCTGGAACAAAATAGAATAAAAAATACGTTTGTATGGTGAACAGTTACCCTTCAAATGTGAAGGATCCCATAGATTTACTTAGATCAAAACTTCTTATTCATTCCTTTGGATGAATGAAAAAAGTTTCACAATTTCTTACTATTCTTATAATTTTTATATATTATATTTTTTTTTTTTTTATAGTTTCTTCTTTTATCAAATTTTTATTATATTAATAATAAATAAAATAATTTAAAAATAATAAACTCAAAAAAATTTAAAAAAATATAGAATGTAGAGTGTAAAGTATAGAGAAAATTGTGTAGCAAAACTCTTGATGAATCCAATGCAACTGAATTATGATGAAAATCATCATATTTTACATTTGATTAGGCTTTTGATGAAGCCAATGTCAATGCTCTTAGGGTTTTGAATTTGACTATTTGAACATAAAATTAAGATGAAGTTGAACATTATCATCTACATCATTTAGTGATTTAAATATTAAAATTTGATTTGTAAAATTCAGATTTTATATTTTATCTTTCAAATCAAATTATGTTATGTAAATAATGTGCAGTATAAAAACCTTAGAATAGCAATAATCTTATAAAATTGAAAATTAATTTTATTGAAGTGATATGCTTGCGCCGATTGATTTGAAATGAGTTAAAAAAGAGTTGAAAATATATTATTACAAAGAATGCTACGGAGTTCGTTTTCAGCTCTCTTTTTTCTTCTCGATGACTTTTTTTATTTTATTTTTGTTTTTTTTTTATTTAGTGATTACGAAAATATTATTTAATAATATTCTGAATTTTTTTTAAATATTTAAAAGTGTTAAAAAAGTAAGTGAAAAAAAATAAAAAAATCTTTAAATCATTTTTTTCACATCATTGTTTTAACACTTTTAAATATTTTAAAAAAATATAATATTATTAAACAATATTTTCTTAATCATTAAGTCAAAAATAAATAAAATAAAATAAGCCATCGGGACAAAAAAATGTGAAAGGTGAGTCCAAAACGGACTCCCTATCATTTTCTTATTATTATTCCTCAAACAAATAGAATAAAATATTATACAAAGCGCATAATATGTTCATATTTTATTCGAATTGAACCATCTAATTTTGTCTAACAATTACAAGGAATTTCTATTTTTATTATCTCCTAGCATGTACATTAACCATTGCTGATTGTTTGTATGCTTTTAAAAGGAAATTAGCATGTCTCTAACTGAATCAATCTAGGAAAACATGAAAAATAATAAATCCAATTGAAAGTTTTTTGTTTGAAGGAAATTCCTCCAAAACAATCTATTAATTTTTTTTTTTTAATAAAATTAACTCTATCAATCCATTTATCCCATATACATGCAAGAAGCATACTTTCTTTTAGGATTTATTATTACTATAATCCATGTGATTTACCTTTTCGATAGATTTCTCCATGAGATCTACTACAAACACAAAAAGATTACACAAAATAAACCCACAAACTGATGTGACTTCATAAAATCCGATAATTATACTTCATAGTAAAATTAACTTTACAATCTAACATGCCACATCAAGTTACATCAATTTGTAGATTATATAATCACTTTGTGACTAAAGTATTTTACTTTCTTCCATATATTCTAGTTGTAAACTTTTTTTACTCTATGTACTTTCAACTTTATCAGATCAGTCCTTATGTTAATACATCGGTAATCATCTGTTAAAAATGAATCATTTTAACAAGTGCCTTGGTAATCGCATTCCCATAATAATGAATAATTTCGATAGAATTAGTTCACATTCCCAACTACAATGAATCATTTTTGCAGATCATTCAATCCACAAAGAAAGCATTTTTACCATCTACCTAATTGTCACCTTGCCTTAGCAACAGACTTCTCGATTTAAAAAGTCATCAGCACCAAGACAACCACACCCAATGTTACAAAAATTGATTGAAAAAAAAGGAAGTAGACCATTACCATCCCTATCCTCATCTCTTCTCTCTTTTTCTTTCTCAGAATACAAAGAACTTGGCGTAGCTACTAGCTTCATGTGCTTTTCAAGTAATAATACAAGCTGCAGCTCGCTATCCTGTGCCAATAGTCCGGGCAATGGTTGGCGAATCTAATCATGCACTGACAACGCCAGAAACCCATGGTACAACAAAGGGGGCAGTTGGGTGTGAATTTCTATATGAATCAGAATACTTTTCCTGGAAATTTATTTTGGGTTTTTCTGCCTGCATTTTGATAGTCGAAACCAATAATGTGAATGGGGATGAAAACTTAAAGTAAATGAGGAAATACTAACATAATGAAGAGGAAGGCTGAAACTTACATATTTCAACCAGCATTCCTGATGTTTGTGTTTATAGATATCTGGAGAGTGGCACCCTGCCTCAGACGGACAATAAACCCATATATTACATTTCTTTTCACCAGGGTTGGCACGTTTAGCCTGATCCAGGCAAGCTTGACAGCAGTCAGCTGCACTTTCTTTATGGTGGGTAAGGCCCCATCTAACAGCTGCACCACCATAATCTGTATGAAGTTCAGCATGGCATTCAGGTGGAACAGGCCTGCCCGGTAAAATTTGATCCTCTGGAGAAAATAAAAATATACCACAGCAATCGTTATTATACATCTCCACCAGACCAAAATCATATACGGTGCTTTTCAAGAGAGAGGAGACAGGGTTGAGAGGGGGAGAAAATAAATTACCTAACTCTTCGTCACCCTCGGGTTTATCATCATGTTCTTTGTTAATGACTTCAGCAGGTATCCAAAGACCAATTTCTTCTGATAGCACTGCCCAATCAGACTCCAAGGCTCTGACTAGCATCCCTGCAAAAACGCATTTCAGAAATTAGCCATCAGTCAAAACAATGATTTTACTAGAATCCCTTAAAGACTCGAGCATGGTGATCTGAAAGGTTTTCTGCATACAAACAGACTCAAACACGAAAGAAACAGCCATGAAAGCAAAGACCATACTGGCTTCCTCGTGTGGAATAGTAGAATTCAACGTCCCTCCCTTATTGGTTAACAGTCGCTTAGCTTCTTCTAGTTTTTCTCTGCGCCAGCTTTCAACTGCTTCTGTTTGTTCAAGAGAACAATGCAAAAATAAGTCAAATTACTAACTACAGCAACCCAAAAATTTAAAGGACGATATTTTTTTAGCTTACTGCATAATGATAAAGATGGGTAATCAAAGACCTTTTCTTATAGGTAATCAAAGATTTTATTAGAAATGCAAAAGACAGCCCAAGTGGATGGACAGTATGCAGGAGGAACTCCTAATTAGAAAAAAAAAAAAAAACAGAATGGAGAATCAGCTCAATACAATGTGTAGAAGCTACCCAAAAGAAGAAAGTATTTTTTAAAAAAGGTTTTAAGCTCCTCATCTTACTCGCAGCCCTCAAAATGTCCATTCATTTCTCTCCAAATACCATACTGAACAAACTGGGATCATCTTTCATACTGCTGTAACTTGTGAGCTACCATATAATCGTCTCCAATTGGCGAAGAGGTCTACTATCCTCTTGGGCATAACTCAAGCCAACCCAACTAGACCAAAAGGGTAATGGTACTCATCATCCCATATATGGTACTAAATGATTGGAGATTATTTATTATGTTTCACTTGTGGGCCTATCATTTAATGTCACATCAAGGAATGTTGAGAGGATGATGATAAAAAGAATGATAAATAGATTTTTTCCAACCAAAAATGTCATTCCACAATGTACTCACAATGATGTGGTGCTTCCTTAGGTTGTCCATGACGAGAGTTTTCCCAAAGGAGGCTGTCCAGGCAAAGAGAAATGGCTCTCATAGGCGCCTTCGTCTGACAAATATTCCTCCAAGGGAATGGATTCCTATCCTGAGGTGTTAAGGACCTTATAGAAAGACTAAACAATGAATTTCCCTCTCTTGGTAGGGGTCCAAAGCATATTATCCATACATCCAAGATGTAATCTGGTACAGTATAAGAGGTTAAGGAACTCTGTGAAGGCATCAACTTGCTAGTCTTAGGATGCTCTGAAAAAATTAACATTTCACCACGGGAAGCGACTGCAGAATTCCAATAGATCAGCCACAGAAGCTTCTTATGCATGTGCGATATTATTTATCTTTGGAAAAGCTTACTTGAGGGCTTTGTCACCACAGCATAAATCATGCCAGAATCTAGTCACAAAGCCATCACCCACCCACCTCAAGTCTAGTATAAGTAGAAAACACCCCCATCCTCTTCAGATATTCTTCCATAACCCCACTCCATATAGCCCATGTACCTCATTAGAATATTATCCACCCCAAGCACACCCGATTTAGAATCCACCACAACTTTCCACGAGGCCTCCCTCTTAGTTTTCTAAGGTTCAATATCACAGTAGGGTCTTTCATAGATCAATCATAATTCAAAAAGAGCCTTTTGGCCATATTTTATTGAGCATCTTGGTCAAAGAGACAAAGTAGGGCAGCCTTAGGCATCAAAATTAATCACATTTCCATTGAATGAAAAAACCAAATTGCAGTTCAGCAGCAAAGCTAACTTGCTTATTTCATTTACAATCAATCTATTAACTTCACAGCTTAAAACATTTGCCCAACAGTATAAACAATGTAAGAAGGTTCCACTCTTTTTTTTTCCCCAGTTCCACAAGAAGCTTCTTCTGTTAAAATCTATAGTAATTATAATAAAAAAATCTATAGTAATTACCCAATGTAACAAAGTATTGAAGAAGAAGCTTTTAAGTTCATCCATTGACCATTCAAATTCTTTAAAACTTCAATCATCCCTTCCCTCCAAATACACCACCCTAAACATATGGGAGCCATCTTCCACACTGCTGCAATTTGGGGACTGCCATATGAACTTCTCCAATTTGTAAAAAGGTCTACCAACCTTTTGGGCATAACTCCTACTAACCAAACTCTACTAGAGAAGTCAATTAAAACCCCCTATCAAAGGATATGTTTACTAACCAACTCCATGGAGCTGGCAATGGAGGTCATGTAGTGCCAATGAGATAAGTAGTTCCAAGGAGGTGCAATGGTGTGCTACTAACAGTTGCAATAATATGACACTACTACTTTGGCGATAGTGTAGCTTCTAGTGATGATGGTATTGAATAGATCTATATAAACTGTTGGTAAAAGCAACAGCAGTCTCAAGGAGGCAGTAAGTCGCAAGTGAATTCTAGGTGAATTGTGGTAGACCTTAGTAAATTTGAGGTATACATATTTTTTTTATCGGTAGATGATAATAGTGGCATAATGTTTCAAAGATACGTGTCAGCCAATTGCCGCGACAGAGGTGATCATGGCATTGACGGAATCAAGACCAATGGTGCCAACAATAATGGCCTCACAGCTGCAATGATGGTTGTGATTATGGTGGCCAAGATAAATATGGTAACAACAAAAGAGGAACTTAGTATAACACAGAGGTAAAGCTGAATCTAGCATTAATTCATATGCAATCTTGCTTACATTTTAAGAATAAAAGTGAACTTGGTATGACTAGACTTCAGGAGTAAAACAGACAGCTCAGACGAAATACAAGTAGAATATGATCCCCAGCCAAAAGCAAATTACTCTAAAACTTCTGCAGCATACAATACCTCAGAATCATATCATGGAACTACACATTAGCTAGTAAAATGTGTGTGATGGTACTGGGGTAAGGTTTCAGAGGATGTAGAAGCAAAGAATTTATTATCTGAGAAAGAGCAAGACCATTAGTTATATACTAATTCCTAATGGAACTGAAAAAGCCCTTTCATGGTCTCCTCCCCAACCCCACCCTGCTTTCTTTTTTTGATTGGCACCTGGTTCCGCAAAGTCCCAAATTCCAGGGCTGCACAGGCCCTCAGCAAGGAGTTTCCCACTTAAATTATCAGTTTGGAAAATATGGAATGATTCAGCTTAAAGAATCAAAACAAGGAACAGACGTGAACTGCAAGCAGCAAGCATAATCATATGTTGGTAGTAAAACAAGACATCGAACAGAAAATCCAAACGTAAAAGTCCAGAACAAAGGTAACTTATTGCAAATATAAAGGGCCTAGTTGATTAAGATTTTAGCTAAAACTAGTAAAACATCGGACAAAAGGTTTACTGAGACTTCAAGAAACTTAATGCTTTAAAGAACAAACCGCCATATCTTAAAGAACAAACTGCCATAGCTTAAACATAACTGACTAAATGTTTCGGAAAAGGAAAATGCTATAAAGTGCACAACTATCCCACCATTATCCCAGTTTATTGGCGTGGCAATATTTAATAAGCTCAGATCAATCATTGTTAAAAAGAAATATTTCTTTTTATAGATAAAGATCAAAATCCAGGAAAAAATGTATCAGCCAAATCAAAGAAATCCACCGTATTTAATAGAGAGTCATGGCAAATAAGGGTGAGAGATTGAAGTTTATATATATAAATCCAATTATTATTAAACAATGGGAGAGTAGTGTAGTCTCTAGCATTAGTCTTAAAAAAATTATCAACCGCAGAGCACAATTAGTGAAATCAATCCCTTCACTACCATCAGCCAACCCACATTAGAAGGAATTAAGTTGCACCCACCACGCTGCTCAGTGACGTTGGCACTGACATTCAAGTTTTTCAAACTCTTCAAAATCTCGTCGGAGATCTTCTGTTTTAAAGGGCGTGGCAATTCGACCACAACCTCTCCTCTAGAAAGCCCCTCCTTAAGTTCCTTCACCTATAGGCCATGACAACGAATTTCAGGAACCCCCAAGGCAAAACAGCTCAAACAACACTAACGCTCAATATGCCGATCAAAATATATACATATACCTAAAACAGATCTTACCAATTTAACAAGCTCCAACGGTTCGGACGCTCTCCGAATCCGAATCGATTCTTCCATTTTCCTAATCTGATCCGGGGTATAGTTAACAACTGAAAAAAATAATTAAAAAATAAAACTTTAGAACCGGGTTTTCATAAAATCCCCAAAACAGAAAGTGGGCGGAGCCAAAAATAGCAAGAATTATTTAAAGCTGAAGAGTATGGAAACGAAAAGAGAGACTTACTGTTTCTCGAGACGTTACCGGAGTAGATGTAGAGAGATGAATAAAGAGAGCGAAGAACGTAAAGAGCGATTACAATGTTGATGGAGCAAACGACCAGAGTGGTTTTCCTGTACGAGCAACCCCACCTCACTCTACCCAGCGCCATGTCCCTCTCTCCCTCCCTTCTTCTTTCTCACCCTCATTCCACCATCTCTCTGTCACCGTGTCTGTCTCTCACAACAATTAACCTCGCACAGGAGATCCTTTTCTATCCAGATAATAGATAGATCAACCCGATCGCAATAATCAATCAAAAAACTTTGCTTTGTTTTATTGATGATAAAGCCCCCACCTGTTTTGCTTCCTGCAAATATGAGTGAAAAGAGCGGTGATTTTGATTGCTTCTTTATGCCGTGCAGTGCTGTAAATGTGTTGTTGTCTGCTAATCTTATGCTTTAAGCCTTATAAGTGCCATGCACCTTTCAGCTTGCAACGGTGTGCACTTTGGTATAATATACGAATGACAGATAGCAATTTAGCAATTTTTTTTTTTCCCTTTATTTTACCGACCAGGGCATCCATTATCTCATTTTAAATTTAAAAATAAATTAGAAAGATAGGAATGGAAAAATTAATTTATATAAGACGTGAGTCTCGAATACTCTTTCAAGAGGATAAATATGAAAATTATTAGTACAGCTATAAAGAAATTATATAATCTTATAAATTAATGTGATTTTATGTGATTCGTTAAATCTTTTTTATAATAATAGTAATTTTACAAACAGACAAATCACATGAGTTTATGAAATTACTTTTGTGTAATTTTTTTGTGAGTAGAATATTTTTTAATCTGAAACTCATATAAAAAAATACACTTCTTAAAGACGAATCTCACCTTTTAAAAAAGAGTTAGAAAACTGCTCATGCAAGCATATAAAGTTATGTTTTAAAAAAATTAAATTACAATAATTTTCTTTTTAAAATGATGGTTTCTCTTTTTACCCCACATTTATTAATGAGATTGCATATACAGTCCCCCACTCAAGATTATAAATAATAAATTCTCTTTAAAAAAATATATACGAAAATTTCTTCCAAAACAACCAAATAAAAATTTATACCATAAATATTATCAAATATATATATAGAGAGATATCCAAATAAATGAAACCATTCCAACTTACCTAATTATCTAATTAAAATGTAGTTTAAAAAAACCTCAAACTATAATCTTTTTCTAAAATACGATATTCTTTTTTTTATACTTGTAAAATACGCTATTCATAACAACTTACCTTTTAAATTGGAATTTTTAGTATAAGTACACTCCTAGGTCAACATGAATAATAAAATTTGGCTGTTGCCCTCGTTTATTATGGATAATAACATAATTGTCATGCATTAGAAAATTCTTGACAAAAAACAGAGAGAAATTGGGGACCACTTTGAATCTGCAGGCTGCAATCGTGATCCCCCAACTACTATGGGAGCCACGGCCCAAGGAATGTTTCCCATAAAATATGACCATTTTTTAAATATAAATATATATATATAATTACAAAATTAATATTTTAAATCTTTATTATTTTATAAATCGAAATCATAGTTTTCGTCTTACACAACATTGATACTCTAGAATAAAACAATATAATATATATATAATTAAATACTTTTAACAATACACCACAGTATAAAAAAATGTAGGGGTGTCAATCACGTTTTTTTTTTTTTATATTCGTAACGTGTCAAGTCATGAACATTTAATTATATAGATCAATTCAAACTCAACTCGTTAAACTAAATGTGTTAAACTTTCAAACCATGACTCAATTCATTTAGATAACAGGTCGTGTAATGTCACATGTTTTAACTCATGTAATAACTAATTAGAAATATGTTAACACGACATGACTCATTTAGACCAGTCTGTTTCATGTAAATGAGTTAAACTAAAACGTATAATTCATTTGACCTGATTAATATAATTTCACATAAAAAATAAATTTTATATTAATTAATAACCACAATATTATCAATATTTTTTAAAATTTAACATATAATAAAATTAATATTACAAACCATACAATAACAAATATGAACATAAGTCTAAAATTATAATCTCAACAATAAAACATAAGCATACTGAAAAATATCAATATTACAAATTGTAATAATAAAATTTTAATTTTGAAATAAATTCTAAATGAATCAAAAAGGATTAATTTTGTGTTAAGCAAGGTTAATCCATTATTGACCCGTTTATAAATCGTGTCTTAACATGTTAACCCATTTTGATCTGAACCAATTAACATCAAATCTAACCTGTTAATTTTGTGTCGTGCTTGTATTGAATTTACGAGTGGTGTTACATATTGCCACTCCTTAAAGAAAAAAAAGTCAATAAATATTAATAAACCAAAAAAGGCTCGATAAATATTAATAAACCAGTTCTTATAGCGTTCATCGTCAATCCCGGTTCAAGCCATTGTCAAGACTTCTCCCACGTCTCCAGCGTTCAGGATTTTGGGTCAACCATCTAATCTCAACGAGCATATCCACAAAATTGCCGTGGAAGAAAAAATATTATGAAATAAATCATTCAAAAGACATCATCTTATCTTAATGACTGTATCTTATCAAGTTGGTCTGTTGCTTACAAAAGAAAACGGCTGCATAATTTTAGCTAAAAATTTGAAAGGTCTCTGTCATCTTCTCTGCCCAATTGTTAGTACCGCTCTGTTTCCTTTACTCCATTGATAAAAGTCGAAGTTCGCTTCACCGCGGTGAGATTTTTCCACTTTTTTGGATAAGTGTGTCCCAGTACAGAAATTGGCAAATGTATTCCAGGAATTTGAGTTCCTGAAAAGAGGAGAAAAAGGAGGAAATGTGGGGATTTGGGGGCAGATGTTATTGGGGAAGAAGGGAAAAGAGTGGGAAAGTAGAGGGGATAGTGGTGGTATTCGCATGGATGTCGAGCCAGGAGAAGCACGTGAAGAGCTACGCAGAGCTCTACGCTTCTTTGGGATGGAATTCACTTGTCTGCCATTCCGAGTTTCTCAATATGTGAGTTCACTTATTTGTTTCTCGATTTGATTACGTTTTATATCTGAATCTGTGAGATTGAGCGTTTGGGGTTAGATTGGAGGGTTACTAATAAGCTTTTTTAGTGGGAAATTTACACCTTGCTGCTGAATTATTGATTTTTTTTAATCAATGAAAGTTAGCTAACCTGGTTATTGTTCATAAAAATTGTGAAAAGACTAGAGCCTGTTCTTCTATTTGTTCAGTAAATTAGAGCTTTATTGGCTAGACTCTAAATTGGGTTGCTTTGGATGAGACTTGGGTTACTTTCGATTTATACTGAGATATGTATGCGCCCCTGCTGATTTTGCCTTGAGACATGGTTTCTGAGTCTGACAACAAGTATTGCGCACGGGGATATTGGTATCAAATTGAACAATGAATCATTTATGTCAAATTCAGTTGCAAAAAATTACAATTTAAATCAGGACAGCTANGTTCAAGCCATTGTCAAGACTTCTCCCACGTCTCCAGCGTTCAGGATTTTGGGTCAACCATCTAATCTCAACGAGCATATCCACAAAATTGCCGTGGAAGAAAAAATATTATGAAATAAATCATTCAAAAGACATCATCTTATCTTAATGACTGTATCTTATCAAGTTGGTCTGTTGCTTACAAAAGAAAACGGCTGCATAATTTTAGCTAAAAATTTGAAAGGTCTCTGTCATCTTCTCTGCCCAATTGTTAGTACCGCTCTGTTTCCTTTACTCCATTGATAAAAGTCGAAGTTCGCTTCACCGCGGTGAGATTTTTCCACTTTTTTGGATAAGTGTGTCCCAGTACAGAAATTGGCAAATGTATTCCAGGAATTTGAGTTCCTGAAAAGAGGAGAAAAAGGAGGAAATGTGGGGATTTGGGGGCAGATGTTATTGGGGAAGAAGGGAAAAGAGTGGGAAAGTAGAGGGGATAGTGGTGGTATTCGCATGGATGTCGAGCCAGGAGAAGCACGTGAAGAGCTACGCAGAGCTCTACGCTTCTTTGGGATGGAATTCACTTGTCTGCCATTCCGAGTTTCTCAATATGTGAGTTCACTTATTTGTTTCTCGATTTGATTACGTTTTATATCTGAATCTGTGAGATTGAGCGTTTGGGGTTAGATTGGAGGGTTACTAATAAGCTTTTTTAGTGGGAAATTTACACCTTGCTGCTGAATTATTGATTTTTTTTAATCAATGAAAGTTAGCTAACCTGGTTATTGTTCATAAAAATTGTGAAAAGACTAGAGCCTGTTCTTCTATTTGTTCAGTAAATTAGAGCTTTATTGGCTAGACTCTAAATTGGGTTGCTTTGGATGAGACTTGGGTTACTTTCGATTTATACTGAGATATGTATGCGCCCCTGCTGATTTTGCCTTGAGACATGGTTTCTGAGTCTGACAACAAGTATTGCGCACGGGGATATTGGTATCAAATTGAACAATGAATCATTTATGTCAAATTCAGTTGCAAAAAATTACAATTTAAATCAGGACAGCTATTTGAAATCATAGCGAAAGACTGGATCTGTTATCTCATGTTTGCTTGTTGTGAAAACACGCCAATGGAAGTATATTGACCAGCACGTATGCAATTCTTATATTAATGAGTTTGTTTTGAAAATTTCATTTATAGTATCAGTGCTTGTCGACTCGATAATCTTAGATATGTTTGTTTGAAGTGACTACTGTTTTTCCCGCGTATTCATTCTCTGGCACCAGAATTAAAAGATGAAATTTGTAATTCCTCTTTCCATTTTTTTTTTTTTCATTTTTAATGTGATATTGATTTTGGACCTCATCTGTTATCTCTGAAGGTTTTTCCCTGAGAAGGCCACGACTCTAGCAGTTCATGTTCTCAATGAACTTGCTCAGGTCAGTGCTTATTTTATAGTTATCCTACAATAACAGGTGATGAAAGCTTTTATTCAGTTGTTTCTTTAACCTATTCCTATTGAATGCTTGTGGAACTGTGATCTTGTGGAATTCCTGCTTCAGTTTCAATGCCATCGATTTGGGCGGGTCCAAAATTAGGAAAGCAATGACTTATAGAATCTTTGATCTGTTTTGTTTTGTATTATTTCATTCCAGAACCAAATGTTTCCTTTAAACTAAGGTAGCAGCACTCTATATACCTTTTCAAGAAGTAAACTTTAGTGCTCTTCATGCTCAAGTTTTGCAAGTTTCATCCATTGGACGAGGTCATCTGATAAATGCCTTTTCTGGTATTTTGGATGTATAGGAGCTAAAGATTAGTCCATGCCCTGTAGTCCTTGCTTCTTTTTCTGGTGGTCCTAAAGCTTGCATGTACAAGGTCCTTGAGGTAATTTCTTTTAAAGTAAAGACGGCCTTTATATCTGAGTTTGAAAAGGGCTTCTCAGTAGGTATAAGGTATCAGTGCAGCTATAAGAAAATAAAAAATCCTTTAGAGATAGATAAGTAAAAAGATTTATCTTTTGTGGCAGATAATTGATGGAAAGTGTGAAGGACAGGAAAATCTGGTATTCTCTTATTTTCTTCTACCCTCCTCCCCCTTCTATTTTGCAATCAAGCAGAGATTAGTCTCCATTGCATTAAAATGCATTTTGAGGAGAAACTTATTATTATTATTATTATTATTTTCCAGCCGGCTTTATATGGTGGGGGCAAACATGTTTGCTGCTCACATGATTTAAGAACTTCAGAGCTCACTTGATTTAAGAACTTCAGCACCCAAATATAATTCTTATTATTATTTTCTCATGAAGGATGACTTCCGACTGGTTAGATACTGCATATCTGGTCATATCTATGATTCCAGTCCGGTTGATTTTACCAGCGATTTGGGCACAAGATTTGTTCTTCACCCAACTGTTATCAAAATGTCCCATCCACCACGGTTAGCATCATGGATTGCCCACAGCATTTCTTCTGGTCTTAATACCCTCTTTCACAGCAGATTTGAATCACAGCGTGCTGAATATTGGCAGACTCTGTACTCTTCTATTGTAAGTATGGGGAATTACTATTGTTTTTCTTTCCTAGTATGAGAACTTACCGTCCTTACATTTTTACTTCATTTTCTTCTGCATTTATTGAATTTTGTTTTTCTACAGGGCATGAAGGCCCCATATCTCATTTTTTGCTCTGAAAATGATGATCTTGCTCCTTGCGAAGTTATCTGCAATTTTACTCAACGAATTCAAGAGCTTGGGGGTGATGTTAAGCTGGTGAAGTGGAAAGACCCTCCTCACCTAGGTCTGTTTCTAGACTTAATGCCTTTGTGTTATTTAACATACACTATCTTACATATATTGAATAGTGCTGAAACCATCCTAGTTACATCCTGAATGCACTCAAATACACATTCGGTGTTGCAAATTCAAAAGGAAGACATCATTTATATACAAATTTGGGTAGTAAGTATAAGGAATGAAGATCAAGCTGCCATAGATCAAGCACAGAATCGTAACAGTCCAGCAATCACAGCAAGCAATCAACCATGATTCCATGATCTCAGCAACTTACCTTAAGCTGCACCACGATAGCTGTTGCATATTTTTAGAAAGACAGAATCTGTCCAGCTGTGTAGAATCATTATGTAATTTATTTAATTTAGCATTCTTTCTATATTGTACAGTTTCCTAGTATAGAAACAGATTGTACATGACCAGTATATATATGAATGAAAGCACACTCTCTCGAATCAACTCGTGAGATTGTTTTTCTCAAAACTTCTTTATGGTATCAAGAGCCAATACGGGTTGCTAGAGTGTTGTTTTTTTTTTTTTTCTTCCCCTCAATGGCTTCCTCTAGTTCCAATGTTTCTTCCACCTTCTCTACCTCAGATCCCTATCCATATCCTGTCTCACAGAATGTGTCAAATTATGTGTCTCTCAAACTCACTTCCAGCAATTTCCTGCTCTGGAAAACTCAGATGCTAAATATCCTTGAAAGCTATGACCTTCAAGGTTTTATCACTGGTGATATACCCACTCCATCACAGTTCATTCTTGATTCGACTAATACCTCTCAGTCTAATCCACTTTATCACAAGTGGCGCAGGTCTGATAGGCTTGTTAAAGGATGGCTTACAGCCACCTTGAGTGAGGAAGTTTTAGGCCTTGTGGTTGGTCTAAACACTGCCTCAGAAGTCTGGAGTGCCCTTGTTCATGCTTTTGCAAGGGTGTCCTCTGATCGTAGTCTTGCACTTAAGCAAAGACTCACCTCAATCACTAAAGGATCTGATTCCTTGAGTGAATACCTGAGGAGATTTAAAACAATTTGTGATGAACTTGCTGCTATTGGCAAACCTGTTTCTGAACACAAGAAGTCTTGGTGGCTTCTCAATGGTCTTGGTAAGGATTTTGAAGTTTTTACAGCTACTATGCTAAGGCCCCCTGTTCCAGCTTTTTCAGAACTGGTTACCTTATTGGAAAGCTATACTGATCGATACAAGGTTGATGTTACTCCTTCTCCTATGGTTTTTTATGGCCAAAAATCATTCAAACAAAGGAAACCAAACTCTACCACTGGTTCCTTTAACTCCAAAGGCCGTGGCTTTGTCCAAGGCCAATCCACTGGCTCAAGATCAAGCTTCTCCAACAATCAGTCTCAGTCTCGTGGTCCTCCTTCTTCAAATTCTAATTCCAAAACAGCAGGCAAAGAAGAAGTTGTGTGTCAAATATGTCATAAAAGAAATCATACTGCCCTTAAATGTTTCAATAGGTTCAATCATTCTTTCACAAATGACACCCTTCCACAGAGTTTTGCAGCCATTAAATTGGATGAGGCTTCTGACACGTCTTCATGGCATCCTGACACAGGTGCAACTGATCACATGACTGCTAATGAAGGTACTCTTCACTCACTACTTCCATATAATGGTCATGATGGTATTATGGTTGGTAATGGTAAAGTGTTACCTATCACTCATGTTGGACAAGCAATGATTGGTTCAACTCAATCTCCAATACAGTTGAATGATGTGCTAGTGGTACCTGAAATAAAGAAGGATTTATTATCTGTTAGTAAGCTTACATCTGATTATCCACTGAAATTTGAGTTTGATGGACATGGTTTTGTGATAAAGGACAGGACAACAATGAGGACAGTGGCCACAGGAAGGAAACAGAAGGGACTATACATTTTTGATGATGCTGGTTCAACCTTTCAGAATAAAAGGAGTTTTTTCTCCTCCAGATTTAGATCCACAAATAAAGAGAATTGGCATCTCAGGCTTGGACATCCAAATTCAAGAATCCTAGACTATCTTTGTAATAAGAAATTTATTACTCTTGATTCGAAACAGACTTATTCTGAAATCTGTACAAGCTGTCAAATGGGAAAAGCTTGTAAATTACCTTTTCTTTCAAGAGATAATAAAGTCAATGTTCCTTTTGAAAAAGTTCACTGTGATCTATGGGGACCTGCTCCAACTCCTTCTAGAGAAAAATATAGATTCTATGCTATCTTTGTTGATGAAGCTACTAATTTCAGTTGGCTAATTCCCCTCAAACACAAGTCTGATTTTAACTCTGCTTTTATGCAGTTTCATGTGTTTGTCCTATGTCATTTTAATGCCAAAATTCGTGTTTTCCAAACTGATGAAGGAGGTGAGTTTAATAATAAGAACCTCACTGACTATTTTCAGAAATTTGGCATCCTTCATCAATCAGCCTGTCCAAAAACACCAGAACAAAATGGCAAAGCTGAGAGGAAGCATAGAAGCATAACCAATCTGGGTTTAACCATGATGTTCCATGCAAAACTTCCACCCAGATTCTGGTTAGATTGCTTCTCTGCTGCTGTGTTTTTGCTTAACAGATTGCCTTCTCCTCTTCTTAATATGGACTCTCCTTTCTTTAGACTCTATGCCAAACATCCTGATTACAGCATTCTTAGAACTCTTGGGTCTAGATGCTTTCCTTATCTTGGTGATTTTAGGTCCAATAAACTGGAACCAAAGTCACTGCCATGTGTCTTTATTGGTTACAGCACCAAACACAAAGGCTATAAATGCCTTTATCCACCCACTGGTCGAATTTATACCTCAAGGCATGTTGTTTTTGATGAGTCTGTTCTTCCATATTCTAAGCCAACTTTGTTATATGATTCTCCTTCTGTTGAGGGAGATTTTTCCAGCTTCATTGAATGTCAAGATACTCCCTCAGACACATCTGTGTTGCCTTCTGCATTTGCTCCTCCTTCTCCTTCATCAATTCAAGCTGCTATCATTGATTCACAGCAAGTCCAGCAACATGTAGATTCAACCATTCCTTCCTTACCTACTGAATCAAATTCTTTGCAAAATATACTTCCTGTTGAAACTGCAGTGCAGCCACCATCACAGCAACGTATGCAAACCAGGTCTAGGTGTGGCATTCACAAACCAAATCCTAAATATGCAAACTTGCATAATTTGGTCTCTATTCCTCCTGAGCCAAAATCTATCAAAACTGCCAAAAATCATCCTGGATGGTCTGCTGCAATGGAAGAAGAACTAGCTGCTCTTGCAGTTAATGAAACCTGGAAATTAGTTCCAAGAACTGTTGACATGAATGTCATTGGATCCAAGTGGGTTTACAAGGCAAAACTAAAGGCAGATGGCACACTAGAAAGGCTTAAAGCAAGACTGGTTGCTAAAGGCTTCAGTCAAGTAGATGGGGTTGATTTCTCAGAAACTTTCTCTCCAGTTGTGAAGCCTGCTACTATCAGAATGGTCCTCACAATTGCTACTGTGAAAAACTGGGCACTTCATCAACTAGATGTTAAGAATGCGTTTCTGCATGGTTGTCTTACCACTCCTGTTTACATGCATCAGCCACCAGGCTATACAGATGAGCACTATCCTCAGCATGTGTGCAAGCTCAACAGAGCCTTATATGGCCTAAAACAGGCTCCTCGAGCCTGGTTTGACAGACTTAGTGACTTTCTCCTTCAGCTTGGGTTTTATTCAAGCTCAGCTGATCCAAGTCTGTTTATTTGTCACTCTAACCATGGGCTACTAATTCTTCTTTTATATGTAGATGACATGGTGGTAACAGGTGATAATCCCAACAGAATTAAGTGGTTGATTTCTCAACTCAGTTCTCAATTTTCCATCAAGGATCTTGGCTTTCTTCATCATTTTCTGGGCATAGAAGTCCACAAGATTGGTTCAGATCTTCTCCTATCTCAGCACAGGTATATTATAGAGTTGCTAACTCGAGCCAATATGCATGACTGCAAACCATTGTCTACACCTATGCCGTCCAAAGGTCAACAGCTCAAAGCCTCTGAAGAGCTTTTTCATGATCCGACTACTTACAGGAGCATAGTTGGAGGCTTGCAGTACCTGACATTTACCAGACCAGATCTCTCTTTTTCTGTCAACTACGTTTGTCAATTTATGCAAACACCAACAGTCCAGCACTTTCAGCTTCTTAAGAGAATCCTAAGGTATTTACAGGGCACAACAAAACTTGGCCTACATATAACCTCCAGCAGCACACTCGACTTGTATGGGTTTTCTGATGCTGATTGGGCAGGTTGCCCAACCACAAGAAGATCTACCTCAGGGTATTGTACCTTCCTTGGCAGCAACTGCATTTCATGGAGTGCTAAGAAGCAACCTACAGTGTCTCGGTCAAGTGCAGAGGCTGAGTATAGAGCCATGGCCTCAACTGCAGCTGAGCTGACTTGGCTTTCAACACTACTCAGAGATCTTGGAGTACCTCAATCAAAAGCACCAACCTTATACTGTGACAACATGAGTGCTTTATATCTCACTGTTAATCCAGTCCTCCATGCTAGAACAAAGCATATAGAACTGGATTATCACTACATTCGAGAAAGAGTAGCACTTGGGGCTTTAGAAACTCAATTTGTTAAATCAATAGATCAGCTAGCTGATATTTTTACCAAGCCATTGCTCAAGGGTCCATTCAAGCAGCTGCGAGACAAACTTGGCCTTTGTTACCATACACAGCCAAGTTTGAAGGGGAGTATAAGGAATGAAGATCAAGCTGCCATAGATCAAGCACAGAATCGTAACAGTCCAGCAATCACAGCAAGCAATCAACCATGATTCCATGATCTCAGCAACTTACCTTAAGCTGCACCACGATAGCTGTTGCATATTTTTAGAAAGACAGAATCTGTCCAGCTGTGTAGAATCATTATGTAATTTATTTAATTTAGCATTCTTTCTATATTGTACAGTTTCCTAGTATAGAAACAGATTGTACATGACCAGTATATATATGAATGAAAGCACACTCTCTCGAATCAACTCGTGAGATTGTTTTTCTCAAAACTTCTTTAGTAACCTGTAAGCATGTACCCGGTTATGATACAATTTAAAATTTTGTTTCTTTGTGTTTTTCCTTAAGACAAATTGACAAAGACATAATCGGTGCTTGGTTTATTCTTCCCATTTCTCATGAAACCGAACTTGGTTTCACTTCTGAATACTCCTTTCTATGATATTCTTAAATGATATTGTGTGATTTGATCTTGTCCCAGGTCATTTTCGGCATTATCCAATTGAATACAAAGCTGCCTTGACCGAGCTTCTTGGTAAGGCAGCTAAAGTTTATTCTCTGCGAACAACTCGAGTTGATGGAGAAAGGATGTGCATGGAGGGAACAGGGGATGAGATCCCTGAGCCAATCTGTGGTGACCTCAGGAAAGCAGCAACAAAGAACTCGAATAGCTTTCGCGAAGTTGCTACCAGACCAGGTGACAATTACTTCTTACCCACTTCGATGGAGTTCTGTGATGGCAAAGGTGTTGGTTCAATGCAAGATGAACATAAGCAAGGTTTGATCCATCTGCATAGTCTACCAAGCATTAGTGTTCATGGCCTACTTGGTCAAATGCTTTTTGATTTCTGTATTCCCAAGAATGTCGAAGATTGGGATCTCAAATCAAGTCCTTCAAATGGTCGTTGGTTTATTCCCACAAAGAAGAATGCTCCTTTTAATCCCATCAAATGCATGCGTCGCTCTAGACTTTAATCTCTCGATGACAGGGTCACCCTTTTTTGAATGAAGCTGATCTTTGGTCCAATGCACTCTGCTCATGGACTCAGCAGAGAATCCGGGTAGACAAAAAGGGGGGAAGAGAGATATAATTGGGTTGCAAAGAGAGTGATGTGCTGTTGTTGTAAAGTAAATAAAAATCACAACAATGGAGTATAAGATTCCTAACAAACACCCTCATGCAAATATTACAAAGCAAAAAATTGAGAGTACATAATTCGGGAAATCCGGGTTGGTCTCATATTTTATTTTTTATACCAGGATTGAGAGGGGGGGTTTCGAACCCAAGTTTTCTATTTGGAAAACCAGATTACATGTCATCAGACTCTTAACAAGTCGGTCTCTCATATTTGGACTAATGTCAATACAAATAATCATTTTTACAATATTTTATACAATTATGTTTTAAATTGAGGATATTTCTATAAAATGATATTATTTTTATAAGTTATTTTATATATAAAATAAATCCATCATTTAAAAAGGAGTCGTATAAAAAGTTGTAAAAATAACTGTATATATATTATTTTTTTATGAAAAATTACTCTCAAGGGCAAGTTCTCAAGCATTCAAGCGATGGCCTTATTTGAGAAGGTGAAATATATATATAAATATATATATATATATATTTATATATGTGTGTGTGTGCAATGAAATATGCAATGGAGGTCTAGGGTGAAATTTTAAAATAACAACATATATATTTTAACATAATAATTAAATAAATAATTATATACTTTTTCATAATGGGGAGATGACAATTAGGCTGCAAATTCATTGGCAAATAAGTTATTATATTAAATACAAACTTGGCTATACGTGAAATTTATTTTGGATTATATTATACTGTAATTTTAATGATCTTTATTTTTTGATGCCTGTGTTTTGAGTTTTTCTATAATTTTCAGGTGTCTAATTTGTAACCACGATTTTCTTTCGTTACAAATAAAGTAACCAATAAACTTGAGTTACCATCCGCTTCTCCAAAAAATAAAAAAAAGTATAGGTGAACTTTACTTCTTCTTTTTTGTTTCTCGGCACGTGAATGAATATTCATTTAGATTTTACGCCAACACTTTTATTTTTACCTTCGCATTTAAGCCGTCCTTTTTTTTTTCACCCGCCTAGAAAGTCAATATCCCTTTCTTTTTTAGATCATTCATTTCTTTTGCCTAAGATATAGAGCCTGAGCCAATGTGTCTTTATTTCTTTCTTTAGAGCATTGGATTCCCTAAAATTTTTTCTAAATTTTAGTTAAATAGGACAATTTTTTATAATTTTATTTTAAATTTTACTATCTTTAAAAAATTTTCTACATCTCATTCCCTATCCTTTCTCTATTCTATTAAAATAATATTCTTCTATTATTTCTTTATTAGTTTTTTCTCTCACTTCTATTTTTTACAAACTTAACTACTTAATATTTTTTCTTATGTTTTGAACTATTACTCTAGTGAATATTTTAAACAAAAATTTAAATTATTTTTTTATGAGTATGATAATATTTTTAAAATTAATTTTTTCATATTTTAGTCATTTTTAAAATTATTATTTAAAATTATAATAAATATGAGTATAAGAAAAAGTGTAAATGATTTAAAGAATAATTTATTTTATTTATTAGAATAAAATATTAATAAAATATGATTTAGAGGATGAATAATGATTTTCTATATATAGAAAACAACTGTTCATTCTTTAAAATAAAATCTTAAAATAGGGAACGGGATGGGAGGGAGTTTTTGAGCTTTTCTCTAAAAAAATTTTTATAATTTAAGAATAATAGTGATATAGGAGATGGGATGCAGATTCTCTTATTTCTTACTTTATTTCTTCCCCTATTCCCTTTTTTATGGCATATTTTTAGGAACTTTTTGATTTTTCACGTTTGGAAACTGACCTAAAAAATATGGTTAGAAGTTGTTCAAGAGGGTTGATAGCAACGCTTTACGCTTCTCTGTTTTTTGTAAGGGAAAATATCATCGAGAGAAGTCGGTGGTCACCGATTGTATTTTTTTCTTTTTATTTAATAGTTAAAAAAAGTATTTTTTAACAGAGTTTATGGTTTTTTTTTTTTTAGAAAATGATTAAGGGATATAAAAAAATGTTTGAAAATAATTTTTGCACACTCATTGACTTTTCTGGGTGGTATTAGATTCATTTGGATACAGAAATATCTCATCTCATATCATCATTATAATTTTTTTAAATTTTTATAAAAAATATTACAAACAACTCAATTTTTTTAAATATTAAAAAAATAATAATATTAAAAAATAATATTCTAACAATATTTTATTCAACTCATCTAAAACCATCTTATCACACCTCACTATCCAAACTGGGTATAGCAGTTCCATTTTCTAATATTACTCTCTATATATTCACAAAATAAATTTACAAAATTTGCATGTAAAAGTGGAATATTTTTTATTATTTATGTTACTATTCAACCTGACACTTTTTTATTTATTTATAAAGTTAGAACAAGTTTGTCACCTCTAGAAATTAGTTAAATATATAAATTAGAACAAGAAATGCTACTTTCTATCATGAATTTATAAATTATGTTAAGTGATGCAGCATGTTTTTAAGTAGCTTTTAATATTAAATGATTAATGCAAGAAATTACTTAAAATACGATATGAAAACAATTAAAACTTGAAGTGATAAAATCCTGAAATAGAATAGCATTCATATGCTAATAAGTGAAGAGTTTTGTTACTCGTTATTTTTACATATTTTATTCCTGTAAGTGAGGATTTACGAATACATTGTACGATACCCTCCTCTTCTTTTAACAAATAAAATCGTATTTTCAAAAAAAAAATTTGTTTATACTAACAAGTATTAATAATTTTATATGTGAGGAATATTTTAATTATTTTATAAAAATAAAATTTTAAATTAATGTAATTTAATATAATATATTAATTTATAAAAAGAGTAGTGCTTTGTTCAATTTTAAAGCGAACAAATTTGACGTACTCTTTTTTAAAATTGATGTGATTTTAGTTCACTAGTTCGTTCATTCGTTTTGTTTTTAAAATATTTTAAAAAAATACACAGATTTATTTGTTATAACTTTTTTATATATTAAAAAATAAAATACATATAACTTTAAACGATATTATTGAGAGGAATAAATAATATTTTTAAAAAATTTTTGTGAAATATTTTTACGACGACTTTTACATCTGATTTCTTGTTTCGGCCCTTCGGGGGAGTCTAATAAGCCGCTAAGCCATTTTTTCTCAAGCCGAAAAGCGCTATTCAGCCGTTTGGTTCGATCTTATTAATCAAGCTCTTTCATTCACGCGGTGTTTGTCCCATAATCTGACCATTTAGGCATTTAGTATAGCTTTGAAGTGAAGCACCACACGCGCCTCTAGTCCCCGTAACGACACGCCCCAATTCAATTGACCCCAAAGCTTCTTTACATAGAAAGGCTTTTTATTTACTGAAAAAATAAATTTAGAGACTGATTCGGGCTTAATAGCTTAAATTGTAAAATTCATTTTATGGTGAAATAAGTTAATATTTATAATTTCTGTAAATAATATATCTTTTAAATATATAACGTTTTAATTATAAAATTCTATTAATGAAAAGCTATTTAATTTTTATTAAATATAAGATAACATTCAGTATTATTTGCATAATTTTTTTTAATAAAAGTTTAAATATTTTATATAATTTTTTAAAAGGATTTTAAAATTTTAAAAGTATTTATTAGACTGGAAACTTTAAATCAAATGGGCAATAAATTGACTTATCATATTTATATTTATAAGATATTTATAAATCTAGCATTTTATTGGTGCACAGCCTGCACATAGTCGTTGTTTCATTGGATTTTTAAATAATAATAATAATAATAATAGTTCTTCTACAATCTTACGGTACACAAGAAAAATAAAAATAAAAACGTGATGTAAAGCTGTTAAATAGAATTTTTTTAATAATAATAATAAAAAACAAAGAAAAGAAAAGCCACTTTGTTACATGCACGTTGGGTGCGTGGGGGCCTTGCCGGTGAATTTGTTCAAGGACTAACTGGCGCCGAGAATTACGGGGCATACACGTGGAGGTCAAACAATCCTTATATTGAAAAAATGAAAGAAATCATGGGTGCCCTGTCTCAGTGGGCCCACGCGCTATGGTCCGCAGGCCCCACACACCACACAACAAGCTCCCCACTTGTTAGTTATTTTTTGACTTTTTTTGTTGTTGAAAGGTGTTCGTAACAATTTCTCAAAAGTAAATTTAGAGTATTACATAAAAAATTCAAGAAAAATAAACATGCTAATTGATATAATTTTGTATGATTTATTAAATTTATTTTATAATTAAAATAATTTTATAATCTAATAAATCGGATTAAGTCACATCAATTTATAAGTTTATTTTTATAAAATATCTTCGCAGTTAAAACATTTCTAAATTTACAAATCGATTGTGATTTTATATAATATCTTATATTTATTTTATAGTAAAAGTAATTTTACAATCTGACGTGCCATCAATTTATAAATTTGTTTTGTGAAATTCATTTGTGGTTAAAAACATTTTTTTTTTTTTTAAGCCTCTACGTAGTGCTTACCTCTAATAAATATATATAATAAATATGCTCATCAACCGATTATCAAATTCCACATCCCACACTCTACGTGTCAAACTGGGTTTATTAAAGTGAAATGGTTCTCTCAATCCCCCCTCCCCGGAAGCACAAAAGTACAATTTCTCCCTACTTTAAAAAATTATACCCTAGGTGGAGGAGCTGAGCTAGGCAACGGTGGCTCTCGATGGTGTAGGGAACAAAGGAATGACTGATTGGGCTACACAATTTGCTATCGTGTGATGGCTCGCTGCGGCTGTGAGGGTGGTCAAGGGTGGCGTTGACTGAGAGGAAAATAAGGTGTGAGACTCTGGGAGGAGGGCTAAGTTAGGGATGGAGTCATGGCGCGGAATGGTGTTTCGGGGTGGCCTTGCAATGGTGTTGTGTCGATGGAGGTACACAAATATGCAATGGAGGAAGGCGACGCACGATGGAGGTACACAAATCTGCTCGGATCTGGGAGGGAGAGAAAGAGTGTGTGTGTGTTGGCGAGAGGTTGAGGGGTTGAGGGAGAAAAGACCCATGGTGGCTCGATGGCAAAGGGAGCAGTTCGCAGTGACACAGTTGGCAGCACTGGATGGTTTCGTGGAGAGAAACTAAGGGAAAGGGATAGAGAAGTTTCGAGTGCGGGTTAGGGAGAAGCCGCGAGAGGAAGGGGATCGGATGCGGAGGGGGTCGGCAACATCAGGAGGGTGGTGCTAATGGGTAACGGCAGCGACGGTTGCTGGGCTACGACTGGGGAAGAGATGAGGGGTTGGCTAGAGAGAGAGAGAGAGAGAGAATTTGAAGGGATTTGAGGAAAAAAAATTCCCATCAAATGTTGGATGTAAAGTGAATAGTGATTGATATACAGTAATACTTATATATAAAACGTGCCATATGACAATATGTCACTTTACCTATGGTAACTTTTCTTTGAACGTTAGTCCACGTTCCAAAAAATGTTAGACAACTAGGAGAAATATTATCATACTCGAACAATTTTAGGATATAATTAAAATAATAGAATAATTATTTAGGTCATTTCTAGGCACTTAGATAAGGTCTTGTCTTAAAAATTTTCGTAATTTCTTTCTTAAATATCAACCAAACATAAAATATTTTTTAATTTTAAATTTTTAACGTTTTTATTTTTCAAAACTTTCAAATAAAACATAAAAAATAATACAAATTTTAAATTAAAATAATATTAAAAAATTATATTAAAACAATATTTTAATTTTATAATAATTTTATTCTCTTTTTTTACAAAATCCAATAAAATATTTTTTCTTAAACTATTTTACTATTGTTTACAGAAATTTTATCTTATTTCATTACCCGAATATGCATAAAGTGTTTTTAGCCTATAGATTATAGAGTAATGTTGTATACAGTTGTAAAGTACACAAACACCGTACAATCGTTTTTAAAAAGAGTGACGTTTATTATTACAAGTTTAACTTTTTTTTAATTTAATTTAATTTTTTTATGTAGATCCCGTATTTACTTATTTTTTTTAAAAAAAATTGTGTGATACTTGTTTACTCTACGATTACAAATATTATTTATCTAAATTATAACATGATAGTTTTATCTTGTCAACATCGTCATTAAAAAAGTGCTAATGTCGAAAATTATATTATAAGACCTAATAATATTTTATGATACGATTACAATATTGTAATATTTATACTTTTGAAATTAACTAATAACTACTCAAGCAACAAGGGGCCGATAGTTACCCCACCACGAGAGACAAATCTTTGGCTCTGATCAAATTGACATGATACTCTTAAAAGATGTTATTTTTAATAATCATATTTATGATGGATGGTATTTTCTTGTAATAATCTTTATTATTATTAACGATGCTTATTGATGTGAAACTTTAATTAAATTAAATGGAGGATGTTTGGATGTAAAGTGTTGAGAAGTTTCTTAAAAGAATAAAGTGCAGTTAGATAGTGAGTTAAGATGAAAGTTGAATAAAATATTATTATAATATTATTTTTTTATATTATTATTAATTTAAAATTAAAAAAAATAAATTATTTATTATATTTTATACGAGAATTTGAAAAGTTTATTATAAAATGAGTAATATTATATATAGTCGTAGAATTTACAATCGTCGCATAATTATTTTAAAAAAGAGTGAGATGTATTATTAAAAAATTAATATTTTTATATAAATATCATAATTACTTATTTTTTAAAAAGATTACGCAACCCTTCGTATGGCAAATATCATTTTGAAGATGGAAAGCGCTAGAGCTCCCGTTGGGGGCTCCTGCTGAGCTCTAGAAGTGATTTTTTATGTGTTTTTTTTAAATTTTTTTTATATAAAATTTTTTAATAATTTTTAATATTTAAAAAAAATTCACAATATTTTAAATATTCTACGTGATTAAGAAATTATTTTTTAATAATTTTTTTAATTTTATGATTAAAAAAATATTTTTTTAATGATATTCTAAATTTATTTTATTTTTTTAAAATATTTAAAAGTATTAAGAAATTTATTTAAAAAATAACTTAAAAAAATATACATAAAAAAACACCAATACAATTCAGCTGGAGCTCCCAACGGAGACTGTAGCATGACGCTTCTAACATTTAACATCATCCGTATAATAAGGGAGAAGCCACGTGTCCGAGATGCCCCAAAATATCGACATTTTAGAAGGTGGGGTCAGCCTCTACGTCCCTAAAATTGCCTAATCCGACGGTTCGGAAAGCGCCGCAAGCGAAAGACACAGATGTTGGGTCGAGCCCACACGTCGGCTCGGGTCGTGGGCGCCGAACGAGCTTGGACTTTGCGTTCTGGTGCCATGTTGGCTGTTTAAGAAGAGAGAACTGCGGCATTTGCGCTTTTCTTCTTGTTCTAATTTTTTTAATTTTAGATACTCTTGTTTGTTCTTCGGCGATGGAATTTTTGCAGTACGCCGGGATCCATGTTCCTTGGTCGCAGCGCCTGTTCCGATTGCTATCATCTCGTTCCCTTCGCCGCTCGTAGCCACCGTCAGCTTCCATTCCCTTCCGTCAATATATCCCCTTTTTCAATTCATTTTTGTTTCTCGATCTTGTGATTGTATCCATCAGAATTTGTGAAATCTTGCCTTTTTAAAGCTTTCTGTGGATTTGTTATCATCTACATTGACATGGGTTTACGACATTATTTTCTCATATGCGTTTTCTGATCAGTTTATGATGCGTTACTCCGTTATGGAGAATTAAGGTTTATTTTTCTATGTAATAAATTCTTGGTTGTAATATTATTTCTCCTTTCTATGTGTATCCATTTTATTTGAAGATCTTAACTCTTTCGTCTTAGTGATCACTGTGAAGCTTTCGAAATCTATGATTTTCCGGTCAAAGTTGGAAATTTTGGGAACTTATTTATGAAGTGTCTGATTCTTGAGAATTGGTTGATTGTTTCAGGGCTTTGCTGAGAGCACATGGAGGATTAGAGGTTGGTGGGTGGTTACATTCTTTGGCGAGAGTCTATATTGGGATTTCTTGCGGCGAGAACAATGTCAACGAGGAGTGAGCGTCACACAGTCCCGCTTTCGTTGCTGCTCAAGCGTGAATTGGAGAACGAGAGGATTGAGAGGCCCGAAATTGTCCATGGTCAGGCCAGCCAGAGCAAGAAAGGGGAGGATTTTACCTTACTGAAGACGGAATGCCAACGGGTGGTTGGAGATGGGATCTCTACTTACTCCGTTTTCGGGGTATGGTTTTTTTGTTTGAATATTACATTGTGTGGGATTGCATCAAAATTTCTTTCCCTGGTTTGATATGTTGATTGATTGGTGCTTGCGTTCAGTACGTTCTTTGGCTTTAGAGTTTCTTGTTATTCGTGGTCGACTACTTTTGAGATATGGGTTGATTGTATAGGATATCAATTCATGATCTTTTAGCAGTTTGAATGGAATTAAGGTTGATGAATTGGCAGAAACTTTATATTAGAGGCCCTAAACTTATACATTAAAAATGGTTGCTTGGAAACATGGAAAATAATGTTATTTCTACCGTGTCTATCATTGACCTTAATTGCTTAGTGCTACATTCCACTACGTGCATGTCTAGATCTAAATCGTTCAAATGCTAGTTGATAGCTGAAAGGAACAAATATGCAGGTGTTTAATGATGGGGAATTCCTTGGGAAAGTCAAGGTTAGGTTGATCTCGAGTTGGCTCTTAGCTAGACACGAATGATTTTCTGTATACAGGTCTTCCCTTTTTGGCAAAAGATTGACTTGGTCTTCACAATATTTTAAGCCAGACAAGGAATATAAAGGCTTGCCTTTTGGGTATGTAGTCATCAGTTAATTTGACGTGATTTGGCAGTTGCTGCCCATTCTTGGATTAATATTGCTTGTTTTACCTATCAAAAAAAAAAAAAAAAAGTTAGTTTGACGTGATTTGCTTATATTTTCTCCATTTTTGTTTATGTTGATTTGTGGTTTTTGGTTCAGTTTTGGTATATTTGTGCCTTTTTACTACTATATTAGTTATCTATGAGCTTGAAAACCATTGGAGTACTGGTGCCTACATTTCATCTATGCTATATTGTAGTATTTGATCCTTCACAGTCCCCTTCATATTTTGTAGGCTGCTCTTACTAAACCATGTTTTGCAGCTATTTGATGGACATAATGGATCTGCTGCTGCTATATACTCTAAGGAGAATCTCCTCAATAATGTGTTAGGTGCCATTCCTTCAGATCTTAATAGAGATGAATGGGTTGCAGCACTTCCTAGGGCTTTGGTTGCAGGCTTTGTTAAAACAGATAAAGACTTTCAAGAGCAAGGTATGAGTAGTTTCTACACAAATGTTATTTTTTTTTTCATTTTCTTATTCGTAGGCTTCATAGCATCTATCTTTTTTTTTTTCTTAAAAAAATAGTTTAATCTGGGTTCAATGTAGATATAATCAAGTTGGCTCCTGTAATTTTAACCTAACTTATTCAGACTATTAATCAATTCCTTTGTAACTCCTGGCATATTCACAAGTTCAGGACCTCTGGTTTTGCCAGATTTGTTGTCATGGAGCTTTTATGTAGGCTTAGAATCATATTTATGCCCTTGATTTAAAAGCTCTGGAATTCTGTATTTTTACTTGTGTGCCATTTATGTAGTTCTAGTTGTTTAGGTTGGTAGCTAACGGTTTTCCATATCATCTTTCCAAAAATGCAGATACACAGACTACTTATCATGTATACATGTGTAACAGTAGTAACAATGATTACCAATAAAAAAAGCAATAGTAACAATGATTACCTTTTGTTTTTCTTCTTGTGAAGGTTAGTGTGTTGGACAGTTTGCTATGTAGCTTTCTTGTACTATACTTTCCATGCATGCTATTGATGCATTTGTGATGGTTACCTCAGTACAGAGATCAGGAACAACTGTCACCTTTGTAATAATAGCAGGATGGGTCATAACAGTTGCATCTGTTGGTGATTCCCGTTGCATACTCGAACCTGCTGAAGGTGGTATTTATTACTTGTCGGCAGATCACAGACTTGATTGCAATGAAGAGGAGTAAGTTATCAATATAAGGTGTTTAGACTCACTTATAAATGCCCCTTTCAGCCCTAAGTTTTTTCTATTTTATTAGGAGGGAGCGAATCACTTCTAGTGGGGGTGAGGTGGGTCGGCTTAATACAGGTGGTGGTGCAGAGGTATCTATATGTCTGAATTTCTTTTGAATTAATTCTCGAACTTAATAAAGTAGTGAGAAAGTTGTAATCCATCGTGCTTCATAATTATAATTCTGTGTTTTCATCATTGATTTTGATTCCAGACATGCAAATTTGAATGAAAACCAGGTCAACTTGAATCATTGATAAAATCATGGACAATTCTTACCAAATGAACCATATTTTCTAGGTTATGATTGAATTGAATCATAGGAGCATATAACTTAAAGCATACAAGATTTTAGAGTCTTTCCAAATCTTTTGCAATTAAATATTTCTGTTCAGATACACCCATGATGTCAATCTGCCTGTCTATGATGTTAAATCGATTTCTCCTCCTGTTGAATTCTTTGGAATCTTTGAACACTCACATTGAGGAATTCTACATATGATTTTACATCCATGAAATAAAGCTGGTTATTTAACTAGTCTAATGAATGTTTTTTGTAGATTGGTCCTCTGAGGTGCTGGCCTGGTGGTTTGTGCCTTTCCCGATCAATTGGAGATATGGATGTTGGCGAGTTTATTGTTCCTGTTCCTTATGTAAAGCAAGTGAAGGTTCGAGGATACTCTACTTTTCTTCTTCTTCTACTTCTGGAAATCTCCAATTGTATGATTAAATTCGAGGATCCTCTATGCGAATTTTTTGTTTGATCTTCCTTGTTTGCTTATGTACCTATTTCAGTACGAGTCCTTCTACTTGCAAGCTGGTGTGGAGAACACACTCCACACCGCTTTGAGTTGTAAAAGAAGTTTAAAATTAAATTATCTTGCAAATCAAAGTTTACCAGGTTAGTGGTATGGAGGATGTGCCATCTACACCAGTGTGATAATTTTTCTCAATCCAAATCTTTGCATGTCTGTGCGCCCGGGGGGGTTGGGTGTTGGAGATTGAGGGCAATGCTATAAACACCATAATGGGCATGATAACATCTATAGCCATAACACTCCTCTTTGCAGATAAAAAAATATCCACAATACAAGCCGGAGTAATTTATACATGAGAAACTATATTAAATTTTCTAACAACACAATATTATTCAAACTGCTGGTTGAGATTTATTATATACACATTACAATGTACATTATGACAGTAACACCCCAGCACGGAGTGTACTGAATTACGCAAGTAAACTATTTACATAAGTGATGGTGTTTGGGATGCTTTAACTATGAACACAACTAACTATTTAGTTGACCTCTTTTAACATTTGAAATCCTATATCTGCAGCTATCTACAGCTGGTGGTAGGCTTATTATCTCAAGTGATGGTGTTTGGGATGCTTTAACTGCTGAGACAGCTTTTGATTGTTGTCGTGAGATGCCGGTAGATGCTGCAGCTGCACAAATTGTTAAAGTATGTTATATAATTAAAGCAGATGCTGCTTTTTTAAGAACAATTCGAAATTCCTTCCGGTTAATCACAACATTTACAGCACCGACTACTTCTACGGTTTGTTTTACTCTTTCTTGTTCTACTTCAGGAAGCATTACAAGCAAAGGGACTTCGTGACGATACAACCTGCATTGTAATTGACATATTACCACAGGAGAAGCCAGTTGCTCCTTTACCAGCGACCAAGAAGCTGGGAAAAGGCGTTTTTAAGTCTATGTTTCGTAGAAAGTCCTCAGAATCATCTTCTTATGTTGATAAAGAATACATTGAGCCTGATGTGATGGAGGAACTGTTTGAGGAAGGATCTGCTATGCTTTCAGAGAGGTTGGTGCTTTGAAAACTATATCTATTAGTCTGAGTTTTCCCCCATATCCGGTATCACGTAACCGATGCCTATTTTCATACCTGTCCGTTCTGTTGGCACGATCTCGTGTGCTTGAGTGATCATGTGAATTTATTTCTTTGTAATGCAAGATGTGCTTATGTGGAATGCAGGTTAGATACGAAGTACCCGCTCTGCAACATGTTTAGGTTATTCACGTGTGCAGTCTGTCAAGTAGAGATGAAACCTGGAGAGGGTGTTTCAATACATTATGGTTCATCAAACGCAGGAAGGTTGCGTCCATGGGATGGCCCTTTCCTTTGCTTAAGTTGCCAAGAGAAGAAAGAAGCCATGGAAGGGAAAAGATCATCAGGACGTATGACAATTCTTCCTCTCCCTTTACATTGTTTTGAAAATTTAACTTATGCTTCTTAATTTAATCTTGCACTTTTCTTTCTCAGATAGACATGGTAGTGGAAGTGACTAGACATCTCTCAGCTATATCCACATTTTGAGAGCATTAACAGTTGTTTCAAATTTGATCGTAAATGGAAAGTTGAAGCTTCCAGAAAATATTATTTCCCTTCAATTTCACATGGATGGTGTTCAGCTCCTGGATCTATTTGGCATTCCACTTTGGATCTTTTTCAGGATCACCTTTTTAATGTTTCGTTTCTTCAAGTCAGATGATCACAGTTAGAGGTGTTTTCTGTTTTGAAGATTCGTTATGTGACCTCCAAACAACACTTCCTGTGCCTTCCTCCCTTAAAAGAGTTGTGGATGCTTTGGTAAATTCACCAGTGCAGAATAACGCATTGTAGGTAATTCATTTCTTTCTGGATTGATTCCACTACACGCCAGTTCTGCTATTTCATAGAGTAGCAATTGATGAAAGCAGCCTTTGGTGTAATGTGTTATATAGGGAGTTTGATGAGACCTCTAGATTCAGTCCAAATTTGGGAAACTTGTTTTACCAGCTTGCTGAAGAATGTGTTCATGTAGCATAGAATTCATCCTTCCTTTGAGTAGTAGGAAGATGAGCTTTCGGAATAGAAGATTAGCATTGATTTTCTGCTTTTGTTTTGTTTAATGTGGTACTCATTGCTAAGCTGTATCTCCTTTGTTTTATAAATCAATAACTAACTTGGAATCTCTTAAAACAAAATATCTGCGGCTTTACCTTGTACAATTTCTTTGGTTTTGTTATCGTCATCAAATTCAAAGTGAGCTGCCTATTGTAATTCAAATTTGTCGATGCAAATAACTGTTTGAATCAATTGACAAGTTTTATTTGACCTCGCTTAGTCTAGGCATTCAATCTAGTTAATTGATGCACTCCTTCATTATATATTGTTGCATATTAACTTTTGTGATACCATGTTTGTCTCTTTAGGCTGTGGTTTAGAATCTTATGATTGAGACGGACTTTGGATGGGACAAGAATTAGACAATGCTCCTGTAGGGTTGTTGGAGACAAGTTACAGCTTAACTGCCTATTTTCTTCTTTGCTGTCCTTGCTATTGTGTTCATCTTGCATTTGTTCTGTTGAGATCAATGAGAGGAGTAAGCATCCGATCTGGATTCACATAACAAGCTAAACAGAGCTATTTTCTTTCAAATTTAACATCCCCTTGAAACGAGGCATGAACTCTTTCACTTGGTAGTGGTTAGTGATTCATTCTTTATAAGAATATAGTACAGAAAGCTCCATTACGTTTACCTTTTTGGTTCTGGGTCCATTTCATGGTCTTGACTTGACTCTTTATTCTTGGAGATAAATTGATAACTCCTAGTTTTATTTCACAAGTTTTTTAAGCATCCATATTCACCACCAATATGCTTGCCCATAGAGAGTAAAGATGATAGATGCTTTTTGTCTGCCACATTTGCTTCTCGGCTTTTGTCCCCAAGTCTGATTCAGTTATGGAGAAATAATGAGGTGGAAAATGATTTGTGCGGTCCTAAAGAGTGCAAGTCTCGTGCAGATTTTTTGAAATAAGTGAGACCTACCATTGAATGTGATGGGTCCCATTTTTCATCTCTCTCTCTTTTTTCTTTCAAAAGAATGCACGAAACTTACACGTTCGAAACTTGTATCTAACATTATTTGTGTCAGACATACCTCAAGTGGCAAAAAGCAGAAAGGGAAAGTTAATACCCAAAGGTCCATTAGATTTTGCAAATGGGGTTGAGTGCGAAATCTTTGTTGCATGCCCTGTGTTTACTAGTCTTCACTCTTTATCTGCAATTCTTTTCAATGTAAATGATTTCTGCGTGGTTTAATGAGGAAGATGAGAGTCAGTATACCAAAATAATATCTCCATGGTTGATATGTTGACCTTAACTAGACTCACAAAATTCCTCTATGCTGGTTGGACCAGCTTCTGCTTTCCTTTGTTATAATCAATAATCATTTTGGGGCCATGATCTGTTAATCCAAGAATAATAGTTTGATCATCTTATGTTGTCTGTGTGAATGAGATGCAGAACATTTTGGTACTTCCAAAGGACTTGGATGCACTATACAAACTGGCCACCAAAACTATAAGGAGGTTGAACTACAATATCAGAATTAGTTTAGCAGCTGCTGACTGAAATGAGTGTCGACAAAGACTTGCAAATATCTCTCTTTTTATGTTGATTTAAGTAATTGATTTAAGATATTTAATTAAGAAAAAAGATCAGGAAGCCTATCTTGTTGAATACTTTTATTTTTTTAATTATTTGGTTTCCCAATACACAAAAAAAAAAAAAAAACATTATTATGAAAATTGAAAGACTAATACATGATTTAAATAAAAATTAGTTATTTAATTAAAGTATTTTTTTTGATTTGATGAGTTCAATTTAAATAAAAATGAGTAGTTTAGTTACTCATTCAATAAGTTTATTAATGGTATATATTATTTTGTTTTATTGATAATAATACAACAAAAGATCAGTAGATGAAGCTGTGGTTATAACAATAATTTTTCTTTTATAATAATATTATGAGATGGAGGATGATACATGTGCTTCATAACTCCATTTTTTTGAAGAGAAATGCTTTAGTCATAAAGAGATTTCACAAAATTAAACTCATAAACTGATGTGGCTTGATGTAATATATTACGTCGTAAAATTACTTTTATTGTAAAACTACTTTTATTATATATAAAGTAGATTTAATATATTATATGAAGACATGCCAGTTTATAGATTTATTTTTGTGAGATCTCTTTGTGGCTGTAACACTCATCATTTTTGAAAATTATAAAGTATAAAGGTTGTTTGTTACAAATATCATTAATACACATTTCAATGAGCAAATGTGTAAAGAAGTGTCTGAATTCATGAAGAGAGAGTAGAAGCTCTTGCAAAACACAATAACTCCTCGGTCGAGACTTGTGGCTCTCTTCTACTCTTCGCTCATGTATTTGTTCTAATGTCGCCATCCCTGCCCTCTACTAGTTTGTAGGTGAGCTGCACATGCTCACACCATCAATCGTGCAACCATCACCCCCATCGACTCTCTCTCCTCGACAAAATTATCTCATCCCCATTAAACTCTTTCATAACTCGAAAGGCATGGGTATATGTGAATTTTATTCTCTCTCCTCTTTTTTCTTTCTTTTACGTATTTGGATGCTCGATTTATCGGTGCCTTCAAAGTGTTAAGTTCTCCATCCATTTTTCTTAGCAAATGCTACCATTGTCCCCTAATTTATACCACTTTGCTCTTTTGACATGGCACCACAATGTGGTGCGATTTATTAAAAAGTTTTTAAAACAAACATAAAAGGAAAGAGAGAATCTAAAATTTTAGTCTTTCTTTTTTTCTTTTGTTTTGAATATATATTTTTATTTTTTTAAAAGCCACGTGGATTAGTTATTTTAAGATTTTTTTTTTTTAGATTCCCTCTATCCAATCTCAAAAGGATAGAGGGAATCCAAGATTTTAAAACCAATGCTATGTGCACGTGGCACCACAATGTGGTGTTATATCAAAAGAGCAAAGTGAGTGGTATAAATTAAGGGGCATGGTAGCATTACTCTTTCTTAAAGTACATTAGTGCTTGCTTTTGCATAAAAGTAGCCTTTGCCAAATCAACTTCATTTTGAGATGCAAAGGATATGAGATGAGAGATCTTCAACCATTGTTTTGATATAATCAAAGATTTGCTCCAACAGTTATTTTCATGGCAAACAACTATAACATTGGATTAGTTATTCAAAATCAACATTAGGGCTGATAGATAGGTCCCTTGAACTTGCCCGCCCAATGAGCCAAATAGGCATATTAAGAGAAATTTCCTTAGCCACTTGACTTCTCTATATCTTGTATTGCTCTTCCTCTATCATTTCTCATGGTCCATGTGCACAGACCCAAGGCTATGTCGCAGGTCTTGGAAGCTTTCGTGGTCTACAACCACATCATGTGTCTCAAAGGACAAACTTGTGATCACATCGTGGGACTTGAAGGTAAAGATTGACGAACCTCAAAGGTTGACACCGACGAGGACCACAACTATACCCAAGAGTCTTGAAGGTATAAATGTGAGACATCTTGGATGGGTTTGCTTTTGGTTTGAGGTCCTAGAATGATTGGGTTTGATTTTGTATGAGATTGGCAGAAAGATATAGATATGGGTTGGGTATCCAAACATTTGCCTTGGCAACCCTCTGCTTGTTTTGCAAGTATTGGCGGGTAAGGAGGTTGGGGTCGAGGTCGAGAGAGGGTGATACTCGCATGCGTTCCTATTGTAAGATCTGCATGATTTGACATTGGATGATACAATAAAAAATAAAATAAAATGAGATTTGATGCTAGAGCAGAATAAGAATGATTCTAACGACTAACTAAGCAATGAAATCTAGAGATTGAGATTGAGAAAAATGTAAGCAAAATAGAAAACTCTTGAGATAAACTATGAGATTAGAATTTCTTTATGAAAATAGAATATATGTTTTGAAGCTCATAAGCCGGGCTTAAATAGCTAAGAAAAAGAAAGTAAAATTCCAATTATGGAGAAATAATAAAATATGAAATAAGATAAGTATATCTCTAAAATCTAGCCAAAAATCGGGAATAAAATTGTTTCTAAAAATAAACATTACCATAAAAGAAAAATGACTTAAAAATGGAAACAATAACTTATAATGACGACTCAAAGGGAAAAATAACTAATTTTGGGGTATAAAAGAGGACCACCAAGCGTAATTGGTGACCAAGACATTCGAGTCAAATAGAGCTTTCCAAATTGGGGTCATATGAACTATTCTGATATTCGTAGCCAAAGTTATGACCAAAATACTGACTCGTTTGCAATGTCACCCATCTTTCCTCGCCCAACCAAGGAATGCCATGTTGCCACCCTTTTCTCGCCCAACTGACGAATGCCAATCCTTCCTCGCCTAACCGAGGAATAGCAGCCTTTCCTCGTTGAACTAAGAAATCTTCACCTTCTCCTACAGTTTTTGCGATGATTTTCCTTTTTAAGATAGTCCAGTGCTATTAGCCTCGAGTTAGCCAGTTCAGTATCATCGAACTCAGATTCTCCTGCATCAGTCTCCTTGGGTTGGAAAGAACTCGCCCTCGAGTTCACGCCATCATCAATAAAGCATGGACTGAGGGTTTGACGTTGAACGCATCCGAAGTTTTCATATGATTGGGAAGACGGAACCTGTATGCATTGTCGTTGATCTTTTGGAAGACTTCACAAGGTCCAATCTTCTTGTCCTTCAACTTATGGTACTTACCAACAAGAAAATGATGACCGGTTAGCATAGCCCAAACAAAATTTTCAACATCAAAAAGTATCTGACAACATCGATTGATGGCTTAGCCTTGTACTTTGCATTACTCGCCCATATTGCTTGTTTGACTTGGTCACGTACTCCTTGAAGGTGCACTGCCATCTCCTCGGCCTTAACGTTCGGACAACCAATATGTGGAATGGGTGCCAAGTCAAGGATGCCCAATAGATTCTGCTCGCACACAACCTGAAATAGGCTCTGTTGTGTAGTTCTGTTCTTGGAGAGGTAGTAAGCGAACAGGGCCTAATATGAGGCGATGTCCCACTATTTTGGCATAGTATCGGCCAAGCTCTGTAGAAGGTTGCCCAAACTACAATTCACCACCTCTTTCTATCCATCTGCTTGGGGATGGTAGGCACTGCTATAGTTCAGCTTCGTCCCCATTTTCTCTCACAAGCTCTTCTAGAAGTCACTCATAACCTTCGTATCTCAATCTGAGGTGATGGACTGAGGAATGCCATGTAGGCGAACAATATACTTGAAATAAAGATTGTCGATTTGTGAGGCATCCATGGTTTTTCTGCAAGCTTCAGTTACCTTAGTGAATATTTTTTCGAAGGAATGATCTTCCACATATAGATCTCTAAAAGTGTCAAAGCTCGCCAATCTGGCGCTCATAGTATTGAGGGGTGACACTCTTCGACTCAAAGCATCTGCAACCTAGTTCAATCTCCCAGACTGGTGCCTCAGTGAGGACGTGAACTCTTGTAGATAGGCAATCCACTTGGCATGTCGCCTACTAAGTTTCTGTTAGCTATTGATGTACTTCAAGGCCTCGTGGTCAGTTATCAAAATACCAAATAGTGCCGCCAGTGCTTCAGTGACTGTGCGATGGCACAAAACTCTACATCGTATGTGGAATAATTTTTCTTTGAACCCAAAAGTTTTTCATTGAAGAATGCAACGAGTTTCTTGGCTTAGAACACTGCCAATACTCACTTTAGAAGCATCGCAGTTCACCTCGAAGATTTCCTCAAAATCAGGGATTGCCAAAATTGGTGCTTCGGTAATCTTTTGCTTAACTAATCGGAAACTGGTTTCTACTTCTTCTGTCTAATAGAATGCTTGCCCTTTCAGGTAGAAGGTGATGGGAGTAATTAGAATGTTGAAACTTCGGATGAATCGATGATATTAGGATGCCAATCCATGGAAACTCCACACCTTGTGCAGGATCTTGGGCATTGGCCACTCCAAAATGGTTTCTACTTTGGATTGATTTGCATGAACATCATTAGTAGAAAGAACAAAACCAACGAATGTGATAGAAGTGGTAAAAATATGAACACTTCTTCCGATTAACTAACAAACACTCATTTTGTATCGTTTCAAAGATAGCTATGAGGTGCTCTATATGCACCTCCAACATCAGACTGTACATGAGGATGTCCTTGAAGTAAACAAGGACAAACTTTCCCATAAATGGCCGCAGTACTTGATGCATAAACATCATGAATGTACTAGGTGTGTTGAATAGTCAGAAAGGCATGACCATCCACTTATACAGACCATGTTTCATTTTGAATGCCATCTTCCATTCGTTGCCAGGGTATATCCTGATCTAGTGATACTTGCTCTTAAAGTCAATTTTGAAAAATATTTTAGAGCCTGACAACTGGTCTAACATGTCATCTAGGCGAGAAATCAAAAATCTATACTTCAAGGTGATTTTGTTAATAGCTCTGCTATCCACACACATAAGCCATGAACCATCCTTCTTGGGCACCATAACTGTAGGAACTACACACGGGCTCATGCTCTCATGGATATAGCCCCTTTCCAACAACTCCAACACTTGATGCTGTAACTCCTCAAACTCTTTGGGGCTAAGGCGAGATGCTGGTTTGTTGGGCAAGCTGGATCTCGGCATCAAGTCAATCTGATGTTGTATATATCTCATGGGCAGTAGGCTAGAGGGAAGGTCCTCCGACATTAGGTCTGCAAACTCAAACAACATCGGTTGCACTTCTGGCGGTAAATCATGATCAACCCTGCCACTAACGTCACATGGCACCAAGGCGAATAATATGCTCTCTTTCTTTGCCTTCTCCCAGAACCTAGCCCTTGACAGAAGATTGTTTCCCTTTTTGGCCTCAAGAGTGGAAACAAGTTCCTTCCTATAAGGTGCTAAAATGACATTCTTCTCTTTAATGCTATGGGAATAGTTGTTTTTGCGCCCATCGTTAACCACACTACAATTATATTGCCATAGTCTTCCTAACAGTAAGTTGCAGACATCCATAGATACCACATCACACCATGCATTGCCAAAATACTTCCAGCCAATAGAAAAAGACACCAAACATTGCCGGTCGACTGTGACCTCATTGCCCTTCTTCAACCATGACAGCTAGTACGACTTTGGGTGATGGTTTGTTTTGAGTTAGAGCTTTTGAACTGCTTCCTCGGAGACCATGTTCTCACAACTACCAATATCTATGACCAGTTTACACACCTTTTAGTAAAATATTAGTCCTCAACCAGTCTTCACCAGAACCATACTTTGGAGTTAGTAAAATTTTTCTGACGACAATGGTCTTGTTACCATCTCTGTGTGAAACATCCCTTTCATTGTCATCCTCGTCATAGATTGGTTCTCCAATGTCCTCAACATCCTTGTTAATTAGAAGGCTTTTTCCCTTCTGATTAGCAGACTTTCTACTTTCAATTGCCCTATGACTGGGCTTCCCACATATGAAACACCGAATATTAGTGGCGCTCGAACTCTGACTTTGAGTTGTCTGCAGAGCAGGCCGAGTATCCTACGGATGGCCCCCTTCGGCTTTTGATCTCCTCTAGGCGTCGGTCGCCTAGTTTGCTACTTTTCACGATCAGAGCACACTGATGACCTAAAAAACAGTCCATATAGAGTAGAGGTTGAGGACGTCCTGCAAAGGATGCTGCAAGCCACCCAAATATAGTGCCACCATTTGCTTTTTAGTCTCAGAAAGATCATTCCGAGCCACCAATGATAGAATTCCTCAGTGTAATCATTAACGGATCTTGCCCCTACCTTAATATGTGAAGTGGTTGAAACATTTGAGTATATCTTAATGGAAACAAAGTGACCCTTTATCTTCTTCTTCATCTTCTCCCAATTGCCAATCTTGACCTTGCCCTGTTGCTCTCGAGATTACTTCAACCGGGCAGACGCTTGGCCGTTCAAGTTAATGGTGACCAACTTCACTTTGATATGATCTGGGATATGTTTGTAATCAAATATATGCTCCACCTCATGCAACCAGTCGATGAAACCCTCAGCCTGTAGATTACCAGAGAATTTCGGTAGATCAACTTTGAAGCCTAGTTCTCCACCTCGCTCCTCCCTACCACGTTACTTCTGAAACGGAGCATAATTGTGATATGGGTTCTCAAAATTGGAGTAAGAATATTGGATTATACATTTGACCCTCCAGGTTTTTCTCCTCTAGCTATGGGGATAATTTTGCTATCTACCTCTGCAAATTTGCAATCATCGCGTCTTGTATGTTGCGATTGCAGTGAACTTCCTCAATCGAAACCTACCCACGCCGATGACGACCTCTACCACCAGCCATGAAAACTGATGATAAATCACCTCATGAAAATGCTAATGCTCTGATGCCCACTGACGCTGGAGTAGAATAAGAATTAGTCTAGTGGCTAGCTAAGCAACGGAAGCTAGAGATTGCGATTAAGAAAAATGTAAACAGAGAGAAAACTCTGAGATTGGTTTCTTTTTTATAAAAATCGAATATATGTTTTGAAGCCCACAAGCTGGGCTTAAATAGCTAAGGAAAAGAAAGTAAAATTTCAATGTGGACAAATAATAAAATATGGAATAAGATAAGTATCTAGCTAAAATCTGGCTAAAAATTTGGGATAAAATTGTTGTTTAAAATAAACATTACCAGAAAAGAAAAATGACTTAAAAATGGAAACAATAACTTAAATGACGATTCAGAGTGAAAAAAGGGCTGATTTTGGGTCAAAATGAGGACCACCAGGTGTAGCATGGTGACCATGACGTTCGTGTCGAAGAGAGCTTTCCCAATTGGGGTCATATGCAAGATTCTTAAATCTGTAGCTAAAGTTATGGCCAAACTACTAACTCATGTGCGATATCACCCCCCTTTCTTCGCCCAACCGAGGAATGCCAACCTTAATACTAGTCTTTCCTCGTCGAACTGAGGAATCTTCACATTTTTCTACGAGTTTTGGACTGATTTGCCTTCTTGAGATAGTATAGTGCTACTTGCTTTGAGTCTACTAGTTTAACATCATCAGACTTGGATCCTTTGCATCAAGATCTTAATATTTAATATTGTGTTTATTTATAAAATGAAATAAAATGAGAGGTCAATTTATATTTTCCCAAAAATGCTCTTAAAGACTCAAGGCCCCGAGTCACATCACCTTTGTGAAAGTATGCCCAACTACATTTGAAAAAAAAAAAAAGTGCCCAACTACATTTGGTCACATTATTTATGTCTCCAAAGATTGTTGCTCAGTTACACATAAAACTTAAAAAACACATTTCCCAATGTAGTTGCTAAGGTACCTTTTGAAAAATGGGTGTGCAAACTTCTTTGGTAACCTTTTTCACTCGCTAAAAAAATCAAACCTAATCCAACTTTTGGCACAATTGGATATTTGTAATCTCATTTTCCATATCAAGACCCCAACATCTAGAGAGAAGTTAGATTTGAGGACCCACCAACTTCTTTTTTACACATAATCAAATTTGATCATTTCTTCACGTTCCTCTTAGATGGTATGATGGTCACCACAACCTTTGTCTACATCACCAACAGATAAATGCATGACAATAGGTGAATGTATGATGCAATTTGCTACACAAAAAGACTGACAAGAGTCTCTCTCTCTCTCTCTCTCTCTCTCCCTCCACTGCTTTCTGATCCCTTTATCCCTCTCCAAAGGTTTGCCAACATCCATAGAATCGAAAACTAGAAGTGAGAGGATTTCGGATAGAGTTCCAGATCTTAGTATCTGTCTGCAGAATAATCTTTTGAGTTATGGACAGAAACACCAGAGTGAAATTAGTAGACAAGCATCATGAAGATAGGAAGTCAAAACAAGAAGGAAAAGAAGCCATAGCAGCAAAGCAACAGTCACCAACATCTCCTGTATCACCACCTTCAGCATCCTCCTCTCCATCCCATGAATTCTCCTTCACAATCTCTCTCCAATCTTCCTCGATACCAATCCATGATATAACCAATTTGCCACCTTCATTTGCAGCTGATTTGTCTCCTGCAGATGACATTTTCTTCCATGGCCACCTGCTTCCTCTCCGCCTCCTCGCTCACCTCCCTGTCTCTCCTCGCTCCTCTACTAATACCTTGGACAGCTTCAGCCTCCCAATCAGAGGCTCATTGAATGAGCAAGATCCCAATAAAGACAGCAACAGCTGCAGCACCAGAAATGGGAACAGCATCACCAGCAACGTTAACAAAAGCAACCACTTTCAAGGTAACTTTGGGGAAACAATGGGAAGAATCAAGTCGAAGACTTTCTCGTTATTTGGGTTGGCAAGACGGCAAAGGGGGCCTGAAGTTACAGAGAAGAAAGATAAGGACAAACACAAGAGGAAGCTGAGGTTCGATGTGAGTCATGTATTGAGGAGGTACGTGAGGATGTTCCGGTCATTAATGTTCTTCAGAAGAAGAAGAGAGAATATCCAATTACGTCGCCAACCGTATTCGTTTTCAGGTGACTTAAGCATGAGAAATAAGCAAGAGTTGAGAGGAAGAAGAGGAGAGTTTTCAGCACCAGCGTCAATGAGGACATCTCCAACAAATAGTGGTCTTCTTGTAGCAACTGCAGCGCTTCCTTCTTCTACTAGTGACAGCACCATGGAAGAGTTGCAGGCAGCTGTTCAAGCTGCGATTGCTCATTGCAAGAATTCAATTGCGAAGGAAGAGAAAATCAAAAGTTAGGATTTGATTGATATTTCAATTTCTCCATTCTAAGTTCGATTATTACAGGGACGTTTGTGTTATATAAATAGAAGAATATATTTGAAGAGTTTGAAAAGACACCGAGTAAAGGAGATTGTGCAGAAGTTTTTTAAACAGTGATCGCATGGGAGACAAGGTAAAAGTGGCGTAGTTTGTTTTTTGTGCTTCTTGGAATTGGCCTTCGTTGAATTCTCTAGAATCGAGGGAACTCACGACAAATGCTTCCCCTGATTTCAAACCCAATGCCTCTTTGGTACCAGGTTTGGTGGACAGCTACCCAGAATGGTATCTCTTCCCTTAAGTGTGCACGCAACCTGATTTGATATAGAGGCCCTCGAGTTGATTGGCATCAAGGTTTAGAGGTATGCTTTTATTCTATGCTTTTGCCATCAGAGGGAGACTGAACTTGCAGGAGAGACTTTGTAAAGTCGATCTAATTCATCATGTTAAATGTTTCTTTTGCGACGCAGAAGAGGAAAATCTCGATCACTTTTCTTTTTCCTCCTTATTCCTTCTCTGTGAAAATCTGGTTTTACCTATGTGCCAAGCTTTATATCCCAAGAGTGAAAAACCGGATAGAAACAGGACAATGGATGGCAGCTAATTTCAATGCCCAGTGTTTAAAGCACTAAACCATTAAATTCATGATTGCTGCTGCTGCTGTCTACAATCTATTTGGATGGAAAGGAGCTTCAGTCTTTCTTCAACCAGTTGAGAAAAAAGTGGAATGAGATATATTGTTTTGGGTGAGGAATAGGTCAATCGAGGGATGTGTTTGCTCTAAACAATGCATGGCTTGTGAGTTGTGACATCTTGGGGCGGATTTCCAACAATATATGCAGTACTTCTCCAGGATAATTGAAGGAATTTGTGTTGTAATATTTTTTCTGATGCTGGTTCTGATGCATTTATTGGTACCATAAGGTGTACTTCAGGGCAAGGTGGACCATGCTTTGCTATTATTCATGACAGTTTATGGGTGTGCTGCAACTTGCTGTTAAGGAGAGGTCCATCAATCCTGGGCTTTGTGGATGGCCAAACTGTATCCATTTGCTGTTTATGCTGAAGAGGACTGCATGAATGTTGTAAATGGGTGTCAGAATGCCTCCATGGGTCTACTGTTGATTTGATTGGCTGTAGTGTAATAAGGAGAGGTTGGGTTTATTCATGTATTTGGTAGTTGCATGGTGTAATTCTGCTCTTAATACTCTGGGCCATGCACCAATGCAGTTATTCTTTTCTATTAGGAATCCGGTTGCCCAAAAATGAAAATAGGGTTGCTTTCTTGTTTTCAATGCTTGCAAGGTAAACTATTAACTGGGTTTGATGAACCTTCAAGTTTATCTCAAACCATTTGAGGAATCAGATGCCTGCTCAACTGTTTCATGAGTCCTGAAAATCTCCATGGAAATTAAACTGTTTTATTTATATACAATATTAAACAACTAAGTTGTAATAAAGCATTCTTTTGAATCTTTGTTAATTTTAGCATATAAACAGAAGGACCCAAGTTCTTCACTTATCCTGTAATGGTATTGATGTCTTTATTTTGATAGAATCCACCAAAGTTTAAAACCCCATGTAGGAAATATAGTACAACAAACTTACATACAATCGTGAAGTACATAACGTCGCGAAATCGTTTTGAAAAAAAGTAGGTCTACTATTAAAAAAGTAATTTTCCATAAAGTCCCATGTTTTATTCATTTTTTTCAAAGCAATTATGTAACGGTTGCATAATTTATGGTTGAAAATATATTTTTTCGGAAGGTGTATCCAAGTATCCCAACTAGAATTAAAAAATACCTTTATTTTTTTTCCCTGGTTTGTCTGTCTGAAGAAGAATTATTGTAGTTTTACTGTACCTCTCATGTAGGTGTTGGGAGATCAATGGGCCATGGCAGGTGTTAGTTGATATCAATGCCAACTAATTTGTATATCTACCCACATAAACGCTTTCGGATGTAGGCTAGGAATCAAATCATACCTAGCTTCTCAAATACAGTTAGTGCTCTTCTTTGCCAAACACATCTTGTTTTGTAATATATATTAGGAGAGACAAACTACTAGAGAAAATGTTGTTCTTCATATTAAATTTTATTTCAATTAGTTTTTCATTCAAGTAGTTAATATGGAAAGCCGCTTAAATTACATCATATCAACTAGTGTGATTAGAGATGATAAATTCACGATGAGTAATGTTAGATACAAATTCTAAATAAATAAGTCTCGCATAGATCATTTGTAAAAAAGTGGGTCACACTAAAAAAGAGACGGTTTTTTTTTAACACTTTTTCATAGTTGAGTTCACTTTTTTACAAAAAATTGTGTATGACTTATCCATTTGAAATTTGTACAAATTATTACTCATTCACAAAAAATAGTATCATTACTCAATCACAAAACTAGGTTCAAAACTGTCAATACTATTAAAAAGGTGGGAGCAGCTTCATCATGGCTCACCGTATTGGTAATGAAGGTTATATATGTGCTTAATGAATCCTCACATCATTTAATATATAACTACTGATAAGTAGTTATTGACCTCAAGGGGATGAATCCCCTTTAAGAGAAAAGAAAGGAAAAAAAATGAGAAAGAACCTAAACTTTTTCTAATGAGAAACTTTGCTTCAATGTTGTAGGTTTGGGAGTGAACATTCTCTTCCAAGTGATTTTTTTTTCTCTCTTCCAGCAGATCGGTATAACCCTCCCATCACCCACCCTTTCCCTGTCCGGCCAACGCTGGACCTATCCATTGGTTTTTATTTTTCAGTTTTCTTTGATTTTCCATCCATAGCAATGAGATGTGTTGATCTACTGCCTATTAACCTCCTACACAGCCATGTGCCCCACTACTAGATTCTCCAGCTGCCGATTTGTTGGACGAAAGAAGCAAACGGATCAAAAGAGCGGCACGTACGTCTCATACACGGCTCACACTGCGTGTGAGTTTCACGCGCTACCATACTATGGGGAGTCTGCCACTGCCACATGCGGCACCATTAGGGTTAGCGGCTTTAGATCTCTTAGATCTAACTTTCACCTTCTTTCCGAGAGTGGCTCATGACCTACATGCGCCTCCACAGCTAGTGTCGGTCATTTGCCGGAGAATCGATCCATCTTCTAGTTTCTATTTATTTATGTTCTTGCTTTTCCTAACTAATGATCAAGATAAAGTGATCATGAAAATCTCATTTAGCCAGTCCAGATCAGCAAAATGCAGCACACAACAATCTACTGTAACTTTTAGTTGTAGTTTTATAGTTTGTTTATCAGACTATATAAAAATCGTTTCAAGTGGCTTTCCCTTTGTGAGACATGGGTGGAGTCAAATCTTTAACCTTAGATCCCTTTATTTTATTTTTTCTGTGTTGTATGTGTTGGTTTTGGGATGCTTGTTGAGATTCTAATCACTGCTTAATTTATTTATAAAATGCTTGCTTGAAAAGAAAGATAACCTTTTCTAATTATTATGCAGTGGGATCAGGGCTTTGAAAAGGGAAAATGTGGATGGGATTAAAGGAAGCCGTGGGTCTCATGAATTGATGGGCTGCAGTGTATAAAAAGAAACAGTGTACAAGAATGACACATGATTTACATTAACGTAGAATTATGTGCATGTGATGGACACAAAGTCATGTAGTACGTGCTATGTTTTGGATTTTGACAGTGATATATATATATATGTACATATATATATAAATATATTTATAGATAAGAAGGGATGACAATATGTAATGATGATGCAATCGATTGAGTCCTTCTCGGTAGTCAGGACGCTTTATATAATCGTTAGGAAAATGCTACACGCCCCGCTGTAGCTTCCCGCTGGAAGCTACCGCTGGGGTGTAGAGATGATTTTTAATGTGTTCTTTTTAAGATTTTTTTTTATATAAATTTTTTTAATAATTTTTAATATTTTATAAAAATAAAATAAATTCATAATATTATTAAAAAATATTTTCTTAATCATGAAGTAAAATAAAAAATTATAAAAAAATATTTTTTTATTTTACTTTGTGATTAAGGAAGTATTTTTTAATGATTTTTTTTATTTTCTGATTAAGAAAATATTTTTTAATAATATTCTAAATTTATTTTATTTTTTAAAATATTAAAAATTATTAAAATAATCTATATAAAAAAAATCTTAAAAAAAACACATCAAAAACTAAGCTACAACCCCAGCGGTAGCTTCCAGCGGGAAGCTACAGCGGGGGCTGTAGCATGACCCTAATCGTTAATATCTCTCAAGATAATGCTTTTTCTATCTCCGCTGCAACATAGAGCTCTATGGAAGTTTGAGATTGTGCATCAAACACCATTATAGTGACTTTCACATATTAACTTCGACCTAAGCATCGTTGTCTGTAAAATCTTTGTACTTCATTTATTTGCTGTATTTTATTTATTTATCAAACCATGGGCACTCACAACGACCACTATAAAAATAAAAAGTAATATTAGATACAGTCTTAGAGTGTGTAAATATCGTTCACTCATTTTGAAAAAAAATAAAGTCCAATATTAAAAAGTTGACTTCTTTTACGTGAATGATAAATTATTTATCATTACTTTTAAATAGAATACGAAAGAATTACACACCTAATGTTTCAAACATTCACATTAATGATGCGTTTTATTTATTAGTAAACTTACTTGCAAATAAAATTTTTATCTCTACTATTCCACCAGATCAAAACCCCACTCATATTACTTTTTTCCCCCTTTGAACCACCACTCGAAATCTATGAAAGAGCAGAAAGGGCACAACAATCGACCAGGTGGAAGGCACACTTGTAATTGAAGTTTATTTCAGGAGCTGCAAATACTGTGTGCTTATCAATTGCATTGGATTTAGCAACCAGAATTTCCAACCTTAGACCTTTTTCTGTAGGGCTCATTTTTTTTTCCCTAATAAAGCATATACATATCATTGACGTAAGAAAAACAAGATATATGAGAAGGGGTGGGATTCCTCAACAAATATCCTATTACAACAATCGAATTGTAAAAGTAAAAAAAAAAAAGAAAAAGAAAAAAAAAGAAGAGTTTTGAGACAAAAAACTAGGTCACCACCCATACGCTACAAAGAGGACATTGTCTTAAATGACAGTTTTTTTACAGTTTGCATAGCTGTGTGAACTATGATGACCATTGGAGGCAGTGGATGTTGAAGGTGCGTTGCAGTTTGTTCTCCTGAGATGTTTTTTGAAGAGATCCATATTCCCTACCTCAAGATTAACGATTAGGAAAAGCGAAAAACATAGTAGGAAGACTGAAATTGAATGACTTGGACTGTGGTTGACCGAGTTTCGCTTGTGACGGCGTGTGGAGACCACACACCTGTGATTGTTATATGGGGTGGGTTAGATTTAAAAGATATTGAGGTGGCGAAACTATTAGTACGACGCATGTAGCTGTTAGATGCATTATGGCGAGGTGGTGCATGGCAGGCACGCGATGTACAAGCTGTGCATGAGGGTCAGACATGAAGATTTTCACTGCAGTTTCACTTCATCCTAGTAGATCGGTGGTTGGGAGGTTACGTGGTGAGGCGCGTGTAGGCAGTTGGTGGTTGGAGTGTGGTAGGTTTGGACAAAACTGAGCAGTACATCTGGTAGGGCTCATTCAAAAGATCTTTTTCTGGTGATTAAACTGTCATTTTTTTTTTTTTTTTTTTGTGTGCTATTAAACCATTTATCATGTTAAACCATAGAGTGTTCCATTTTGTGTGACATGAATTATCATCTTTTAATGAAATATTAAATTAAGAGATAAAAGGTTAAAAGGACCTCACAATTAATATTAATGGATATTCTTTACTTATATTTAAATGATGCGAAGGTCTTGTAGACCAATTGACAATACTTTGGTTTCTTACTAAGAGAACCAAGGATTGAATTCTCCTTCCCCCATGTATTAATTTCTTTTTTCTAAATAATGATATGTTAATAATAAGCAAAAACAATTCCTAGAGGTTGGCTCAAGTGGTAAAAGCCTTGGTCTTGGTGGTATGTGCTCTTTAGGTCTAAGGTTCAAATCCTCTTGGGTGCAAACAACTTCTAGGAGCCATTGGATTGGAGAACTTTTCCTTAAATTACTTAATGTGCATTTATGAGAAACAACTTGCTGATGGCCTGTTCACCTTTGAGATTAGTCGAGACTTTGTTCTCGAATCTCCGCTGCTAATAAAAAAATAATAAGCCAAACAAAAAGGGAAACAGAGACAACAATCAAATGTTATTATCATATTCTAGGATCAGATATCAACATTTTTGTTCTTGGACTTTCAGAAACAGATACAAAGTTTGATAGATAGATATATCCAAAAAGGTAGTATGATGTTATTCATGATCCACTATGGACAAACGAAAGTAGACAGGAGAATGGCTATAACCTGCCTTCCTTTAATATTTATTTACAGAAATCTAAAAAATTTCAAATTAACTAATTGAAAGGCTAGTCTAGACATTTGAAAAAGAAAATGATTTATACCGTTTTAGAGTGTGCAAGTTTCGCACAGTCTCTTCAAAAAAATGAACAAATTTAAATTTTACATTTAGAAATTATTTTTTAATAATGGGTTTCATTTGTTTTAAAAAAATGAGAGTGCGTAGAGCTTGCAAATATGGGCTAATTATTGTAATAAAAATATAAATGGGCTATTTAGAATAATATTGTTTTCCTATTATATGATACAATATAGTTAAAAATTGTTTACATAATTACTCTGTTTTAATAAAAGTGCATCCTTTTTTTTTTTTTTTTTAAAGAACCATACTTTTCTTTTCATTATATTCTCGGCTCAATACATTTTTTCCTTTACAATTAAATGTTTCTATCTATTGTGGTCCTTCTTCTATCCAATATACTTCCTTAGCCCCCTTTACAACCAATTTTGCTAATGTATGTGCTACTTCATTCCCCTACCTATGTATAAAAGCTAAAGTCCATCTTGAATTCAACTTTAATCTTGTCCTGAGATCTTGAACCACTTGACGCTTGCTCGATTCATCTGTTGCTTTAGAAATTACTGCATCAATAATTTCTTTTGCATCCCCTTCAAAGATAGTCTTCCCCAATCCTAGTTCCTCACAAAATCTAGTGATCTCCACAACACATGGAATTCAGCTAAAAAAGGAGAAGTCACATACCTCAATTTCTGGCAATTATTCATTTTCCTATCTTTTTATTCTTTATGTCTAGAGTTGCATCAAAGTTGATTTTGCATTTGATTCCTTAGGGCTTCTTCCATTTCTGCTCTCTTTTATAAGTAACATCCCTTCTTAGCTCATCATTCACCATATTATTAACCTCCTGATAAGCCTCTAGGCTTGCTACTGCCCCCCGCACTACCCTCCCTGGGGTTGAAAATTTATTCTCAAATATAAAAGTGTTTCTTCTCCCCCATATTTTATTCATAATCATCACTACTAACTCCAACTTATCCTTCGTGAGGCATTCATACATCTCCACCCATAGTTGTTTAAAATCCCTTACATCTACCTGCCACTTATGCACTAGAATCCCTTTTTTTGCCCATACATCCCCTGTAGTTGGACAACTCCATAGTACATGGGACACTGTCTCTCTTCACTTAAGCACAATGGACACATAAGGTTCTCAACCACTCTCCTTATATACAAATGTCCCCTTGTAGGTAGATTATTGCTCACTGCTTTCCAGAGGAATTGTTTACAAACCCCTAGTATATCCAGTTCCCATACTTGTTTCCAACGTTTCTGCTCCCTTTTCCCTCTTGTAGCCTCTCCCTCTTTCTCATTCAATCTCAACATCTCACTATAATATGCACTCCTTACTGTAAGTTTCCCATGTCTAGTCAAACCCCAAAAACGTTTATCCTCACCTCCCAGTCTGCTTATTCGAATAAAGCAGATTACTTCTGCTTCTTCCCTTTGGAAAATACTATTAATAAGCTCAAATTTTCATTCTCTTTTTTCTTCATCAATGAGCTCACTTACTCGAGATTCTGCATTCAACAAGTTGATAGGAGATTGCTCACAAAAAGTCACAGGAGTTGGCAACCATTTCTGACCCTATATTTTTATCTCCTTTCCATTCCTCACCCTCCACTTTAGCCCCCTCATCACCACATCCTTAGCTGACCAGACACTTCTTCATATCAGTGAGGGTGCACTTCCAATCTTTGACTCTGCAAAATAGATAGATTTATAGTATTTTTCTTTAAAATTGTAGCAACTAAGGCATTAGGGTACTGCATTAGTCTTCACACTTGTTTAGCCAACATTGCCTTATTAAAGAATTCCATATTTCTAAATCCCATCCCTCCCATAGCTTTTGAATAGCTCATTTTATCCCAATTCCACCAATGTATACCCTTCTCATTTTGTTTATTCCTCCACCAAAATCTCGAAAACATAGCCTCCAAATCTCTACAAAACTTTTTTGGGAGTCTAAACACACTCATATAGTATGTTGGTATGGCCAGCAACACTGCCTTAATGAGCACCCCTTTCCCAGTTTTAGAAAGAAAAGAATTTTTCCCGTTCTGTATCCTTTTCCACACCCTCTCTTTTATAATACTGAAGATATTATACTTTGCCCTCCCAACCATTGCTGGTAATCCTAGGTATTTTTCATAATTCTCACAAGACATTGCCCCAACTTCATTAACAATCTGCCTCTTTATAGCACTGCTTGTATTCAAGCTAAACAAAATTGATGTCTTTTGTTTATTCAATGTTTGCCCCGAGGCCTTTTCATATCTGTCCAAAATTTCTTGCATATGTTTCCATTCCTCATTTCTTGCTCTATTGAATATAACATAATCATTAGCAAACATCAAGTGGTTTACACTTATACCCCTTTTGCCATAGCCACACCCCTTATTTCTCCCCTCATTTATGCTTCGTTGAAAAGCTGGCTTAAACCTTCAGTACAAATAATAAAATGGTAAGGAGAAAGGGGATCCCTTGCCTTAAACCTCTTGTAGGATAAATCATCTTCCTTGGCCTCCCATTAATTAGCATTGAGTACTTCACTGAGCTTACACTTTCCATAATCAGTTTGATTATTTTCAGTTGAAAGCCTAGCCTTCTTAGCATTGCCTCTAAAAAAGGCTATTCAACTCTATTATAGGCATTTGACATATCTAACTTGATTGCCATACTACCCTTGCCTCTCTTCTTTCTTGTCTTCATACAATGTAATAGTTCATAAGCAATCATAATGTTATCCGTGATAAGCCTTCATGGATGGAGGTGCTCTGATTAGTAGCAATGATCCCATTTAGCACCCCGTTCATCCTATTTGCTAGCACTTTAGAAATGAACTTATGGATAACATTACATAAGCTGATTGGGCAATAATCCTTCACAGAAGTTGGTTCCTTGACCTTTGGAATTAAGGCTAAATGCCTATTATTAATACTTCCCTGTATCTTCCATTCTTTCAGAAACTCAATAACTGCCTTGCATGTCTCCTTGCCTACAGTCTCCAAATGATTTTTATAAAAACCAGCCCCAAACCCGTCTGGACTAGGTGATTTGAGTGCTAACATTTGCTTCAGTGCCCTTGCCACCTCCTCCACCTTGAAATACTTCTCTAGCATACTCCTCATTTCATCAGAAATTTTCATCTACATAAACCCAACACATTCTTCTAGTTGATCTGTCGTTGACTTTGAGAAAGTATGAACTTCTACAAAATACTTTCTAAAAGTGACTGCAATATGTTCTTTCTCAGTTACTACCCTTCCACTTGGGTCTTGAATCTTCACAATTGCATTCTTCCTCATTCTTCGGTTAGCACATGCGTGATAAAACTTTGTGTTCCTGTCCCCTTCTTTAAGCTAGTGTTTTTTTTCTCTCTGCTTCCATTTCAAATTCTCTTGATTTAGGAGCACTTCAATTTCCTTATGTCTTCTTTTGATTTCCAGCATCTGCCCAGGTCTTTCTTCTTCTTGAAGAATTTTTATTTCTTCTGTTTTATCTCTAATAACCTTATCTTTCTCCTTCCTTATGCCCCTATTCCACCCACTGAGTGCACATCTACACCCAGATAACAGAATCTGAAGCCTTTTCATTGAATTCTCTTCATCATTTCCCTTGCACCATTCCTTCTTTATTACCTCCTTGCACCCTTCTTCTATCTCCCAACTCAACTCATATTTGAAACTATTTTTTCTATAACGCCCCAGGTCCTGTCTGCTCCTACTACAATTCAGGAGTAAAGGATTGTGATTAGAACACATGGTCACCATAACTTCATTTTTTGCTACAGGAAATATACTCAACCAGGCGTGATTTGAAACAACATGATCAAGCCTTTCTCTTATAAAAGTATTATCCTCGTGCCCATTGCATCGGGTTAATTTATTTCCCATCCACCCTAAATCAGATAAATTTCCCCTCTCCAACTCCCTTCTAATTTGGTCCATCTATTCCTCACCCCTCTGTCTTCCAACTTGCTTTTCTCCTTGACATACAATCTCATTGAAGTCTCCCAGTAGATACCAACTCGTACTATCCTCAGGTTTAAAGGAAGCCAACAGATCCCACACTTCTTTTCTTTTACTTGCATCTGGGTGTCCATAAAACCCTGTTAATAACCATTTTGAGTCATCTCTTCCCTCTACCCATAGACATTTATATGCCTTTGTGAGTAATTGATTACCTCAACATTCTTCTCTTTTGTGCACATCAAAATAAGACCATCACTGAACCTTACTGGATCCACCACTAAGCACCCCTCAAACCCCAATCTCCTCCTTCTGAAACTAGCCTTACTGCCTTTAATTTTTGTCTCCATTAGAAACAATACATTGGGCAACTTCTCCTTCACTATCAAGCAAAGGGCCTGAACTGTCCAAGAGTTCCCAAGCCCCTGACATTTCCAACTTAATATTTTCATGACTCTTGGCGGGGTTGCTTAACAACCACTGCCAATCCCATCCAAGAAATTTCAACATTTTCTCCCTCCCTTTGTTTTACCTTCTTCAAACCATCACTATTTTCCTTCCCCACCACCCCTGATATCCCCCCCTCCCTTTTTTTCTTTTCAAACAGTTCCCTCTATCTCCTTTCGCCCCTCTCCTTTGTCTCTAGCCCTGCGTTTTCATCTCCTTTTAGATTCATTGTTACTTTCTTTCCTTTGGTCATCCACCTTTTGAGAATCCCCACCTCTCTCATTTTTTCCTTCTCTTTGCTCTTGAATAATTTTTTCTTCCTCTCTAGCCCCTCCTTCATACTTCTCCCCTGATCCTTCCTTTCCACCTTTCACCATCTCCACCAAACTGCCCTAATCCTGGTTTCCCTCTACTTCCCTCCCTTCCCTACCTTCAACCCTTTTCTCCAAGACTTCATCCTTGGTTTCATTTCCCAGACTTCCTCTCTGGCTCCTCTTCATCCCTAACCAACTATTTTCCCCTTCATAACTACCATCATTTTTATCCTTACCCTCACTACCTCCACCAAACTCTCCCTCTACCCCTGTAGCGCTTTTTTTCCCATTTGGCCTTCATAACCTCCCTCTCTCTTTTCTGGATTTTTTTCTCCATACTCCACCTTGTGGATTCTTCTCAGCACTCAACCATGGACCAAATTGGTCCTTTTCCCCCTTAGTCTCTCCTTTCACAGAGCAACCATTCTCACCATGGACCATCCATCCACATCTGAAACATTCTAGGTAATTTCTCATACTGTAAGTTCACCCAAATTCCCTCCCCATTCACCGAAATAAACCTTCATTCGCAATTGCCTTTAACCTCCACCCTTACCCTTAGGAACCTTTTCCATCCTATTCCATCTTCTGGTACATCCACCTCTAACACTCTTCCCACCAAGCCCGCAATTTGTAGACCACACTTCTCATTCATACAACCTAGGGGTGAGTTATGTACCTAGATCTAGAATGCATCACTCTTGAACTTCAAGTTGCTTAGCTGCGTACATACATCGAACATTTGGAGTGCAAATAAGTGATTGTCAAAGAGCCATGGCCTTCCCTTCATCACCCTCATCTGGTTTGCTTGGGTTGCAAATGTGATGTTGAAAAAGTTGCTCCCAATTTTTCGGAATCTTGCCAGTCTACTCACCCTCCAAACTTTCACCATTGTAGTAGTAATCACCTCCCTCCCAATCTTACGATCCATGCATACTTTGCCCACTAAACTCCTATCCCCTTTATCTATCATGTTTTCCTCCGCTCCATCTAACTCGATCTTCATGCTTTCCTCCTTCGTCAGATGCAAATTTTCCCATAGCTCCTCTAGTGATCTCCACTCCGCCACCCCCTGCCTTCGTCATTTAAGGAGAAAGTTAGTTAGAATATTCCCTCATGCACACCACCTCTGTTTCCTGTGAGAGAATCCAGAGAGGAGAGTCTTAGATTTAAGATTTAAGATAATAAATAAAATTGCATCTTGAAATAGAATAATACATATCTATAATCAATATTTATGCATGTGACAGAAGTTTTACATATTCAAGTAGTCATAGACGATAAATGCAGACTAATCTTAGTAGTAAGCTTTTCATTTTCCTGCGAAACCAAATTATTGCTGATCACAAAAGGCAAAACCAAATTATTCAAACAACAAAAGAACTAAAAATATTTTAGTCTACCAAAATAACAATGAAATAAGAGCTAACTATTTATCCAATGAGCTAGAGAATAATACCAGCAAATATTATTAGAAAAACTGAATAGGATCAGGATATCACGATGTTACAATCTCGAGCATCCATCTTTGTAATATTTTAGGATTATTATCTACTTCTCCTTAATTTGTAGAGGGAATACGAAATTGAATTATCTTGAAAATTCAAAGCTAGTTAATCATGACAAATTCTTGGACTGTTTAATTTAATTTAATTTAACTTTTTTTTTTTTGTTTTTGTGTGAAGTGAATGGTGTTTGCTCGCGTGAGTCCTGCCAATTACAAACTGAAAAAATAAAAAATATATTTGCAATTTATTTACCCACAATGATAAAAAAAGAAGTATTGATAATTAAGTTTTTTTTTAATAATTAAAAAATATATATCCCCACAAGTTACAACGAGTAGTAAGTTGAGGAGCAGATGATTTGAAGGCTTGAAGCTTGGGTTAGCTGGCTCAAGCCCAACAGCCCATTGGCAAGTTTTATTTTTAACTCAATTTTCATTTTTTTTTTCATTGAAGAAATTGATAATCACTTTAGGCTTTGCCCTTTTTATCTCTTGAACCTCAAACTATAAAAACCCAACAAATTAGCACCACAAACTAATAAACCAATTTCCAACTAATCAGTTAAATATGACGAAATCCTAAAATTTTCAAGTGAATTACCCAAAACTCCTTCCCCCAAAATAAACAAAAAGGATAAATAATTAGTAAATATAAAATTAAAAGGGTCATCAGCATCCACACTTTATATGATTTAGATTGAATCATCCATAGGGTGGCCGCCGCTATCCCCGCCGCCCAAAAGGTGGTCGATTTGTTCTTAAAACTTGATCATCATCTCATACCACATATAATTTTGTTGGCAAATCCATCAAAATTAACCACCGATCATAATATATAATATATATACCCAAACTTTATAACAAATTATATATAGAAGCAGTACTGCTTCGTACATAATAAAACCAAAAAATGATGACATTTATAGATCAACAGTAACACTAGTATTTTAATCAGTTTTAAACAGAACATGATTTTATTAATTGGACATGAGTACAACATGATCAGTAGTATATATAGTTTGGTTATATATTAATTAACGGAGTATCCAATTTTAGTAGCATACTGGACGAGGACTTTGAGCTCCTCCTCATCGATCACGGATCCATCATTATTGGCATCGACATGCTGGAGCGCACGAGAGGCTCTCCAGCTGGGCAGGGAACTACCAAGGGATTGGAACGCCGCCCTTAGCTCTTCCTTGCTGAGAAGACCCTCTTTGTTGGTCTCATGTTTCTTGAGAATATCCCGTAACTGTTGTTCAGTTAGGGGCCTTGATTTCTTGGACGCAGGATTAATACAATAACGAGTCATATTATTACAAAACGGACGTACGTACGTACCCAAGGGATGGGCGGAGTTGTACCAGATGATCTAGAGCTGGCCGGTGGCAAAGGCAAATAGCTTAGCTACGAACGTCGTTTCTCGACTTTTTTGGTCATGTGGGGATTTTTATAGGCTTCTTCTATGGTTAAGGACCATTCAAGTGTAAACATGAATACTACCATGGCCTGGTGAGAGAATAGATCGAATATATTCTTAACTTAATTATCTTGACACGCAAGTGATGATCATATCCTGTCTATTGAAAACTATGTCTATTTCAATTAGAATATTTCTAATCTCAAGTTGGTGTGTAGAGAAAATACGTATTTATTAAAATGTTTACATGATATAATTTGATTCAGAGGATAAATTTTAAAATTTAAGTTTTACAAATCAAATCTTACAATTTAAATGATATGGATCATGACGTACGTGTTGGTCTGCACACTGGTTTGATAATAGAATATATATATATTTTTTTACAAGTATAAAAATGTTGACATACAATTAGGATTGGAATAAAGATAAAATGGAGATGTAAAGGAGCATTCGATCGGTTCAAGTAAGGAATCTAAATAATTCAAGTGGTTCCATTTACTTTATAAGAAGATGGAGGCATGGAATCCTGTCATCTTTACCTCTGACATGCCAATCTCATTTATTCCAAAGAATAACATTAATTACTAATTAAATAATTTGAAAATGCATTTCTTACCTGCTAACTATATCTAAATTAATTTGTCTCGTCGTTGACATGTTGTCGAAGGGTGGTGCATGCTTTTGTTTTTTGGTGTGTGATTTTCAAAGGACCCCAGCATGTTGATTTTATAGGCTTTCTTCCTGTAAACATTATATTATGGTGAGAGAATATATTCCCACTTATCTTGACAGGTAATCCTATATATGCTTTGGGAATTTTGTCTATTTCAATTAAATCATGATTGGACATTAGATGCTATAACCCTTCTTCTTTCTTTCTTTCGTTTTTTTTTTCTTTAAACCATTTTTTATAAGTATTAAAATGCTTACATACAAGAATTGGAATAAAGATAAGATGGAGATATAATTCAATATGCATAGATGAAAGAATCATTAAATTGAAGATGAACAGTGTATCTCTAAATTTGAAAGAAATTTTAGTGGTACTGTAGTTCATATGTAGAGCTTTCTCATTTTGACTATTCAATATAGACCATTTTATTAATATTTAGCCAAATTTTAGAGAGATATTGACATTTGGCCAGTGCTCTGAATAGTATTTAGATGTTGATCAGATGTGATGAGATAAAACCATTTGAATATCCAAACAACTCCTTAAATTACCTTGGAGTTGTTTAAATTGGAAAATTATAAGATAATTTAGATTTCACATCAAAATATATATCGGATCGTATAAAGTTTTCAATTAAGTGGTCCAAACATTTTTCATGGAATGGGGAATAAACTTTTTTCATAGCCTCTGTCTTATCTAACTTTTGGATACAATACTTGAGGTTAGAAGTGAAGACCCCCGGCCTCTAGTAGGTTCTCTCTAATTATCTTCCCATGCTATGTTATTCTTTATATATATTCTTAGTCATCCCTTGCAAACTCCTTAATTAATTGTAGGCGATTATTTTCAGTGCACGTAATTTCTGTTCTTTCATCTCCTCTTTGATATGTAAGCAAACACATCTACAAAAACACATTGAAATCTGTTGGGGGATAAATATACCTAACAGGCGGACAAAGAACCACGGGCGACTAAAGGCCACAGCCACGTGATTCTCACGTGGCGGATGTAAATGCTCTCTTTGGGCTCGTGGATCGGGCCTACAGACCCAGTCCTCCAAACACCGGGCCAACCCACCAAGATAGACCTTAAAGATATGTCCACCCAACTGGCCATATATATCTCAACAGGATATGGTCCCGTGATGATAAATCCATGCAGAGTGGGAGCACTGAATTTACCTTGTTGGCAGTCAAATTAGGCCCAGAGGATTACCGCGTGCCCCAGAGGGATTACCACATTTAATGCCACTTAGGAGACATGAACGTGTCAGACCATGAAAGTCAGATACCAGGGGAAAGAGAGGCTATATCACACTTTCCAGGACAGTAAGAGACGTAAAACTCGTTCCTTTTTATAAAATTTATCAATTTATTTCATCTCATTTAATTATTATAATTTTTTTTTAAAAAATTCTTATACAAAATAAAATAAATAATTCAATTTTTTTTAAATCTAAAAAAAAATAATAATATTAAAAAAATTATTTCAACAATATTTTATTCAGTTTTAAACTTTTATTTCAACTCATCTCATTTCATTTACAAAAATAAACGATTTTATGTGATTTTTCCTTTTTTTTTTTTTTGGAAATTTGCACACTAAGTCTAACCTAGCCATCTAATGTATTCCCCCTTGGGGAGTCCTTGAGTCTCACTTTCTAATCGCAGGATAGAGGGTTAGCTGTAGGCATATTGTAAATTGCATCAACCCGAGTGGCTCCCAAAAATTCTTCCTGCTTCACGTCCCGATCTTCTCGATCATGTTAGCCCTCTGATGAGTCTTGTGGTGGCGGATCTTTGCCACCGAAAGCCTTAAAGGTTGTCGTAGGACTGCTACCACTACCCAAGCAGAGTTAAATTTTGCAAGGGACTGCTATAGGATTTCAGAGTTCGTTGAGTTGACTCTCCCTAGTTCTCTCAATGACATTGCTAATCTTGAGGGGGTCGCCGAGCGTACCAAACTGTTTGTAGGCATGTTTCAAATGGAGGCCACGACTTCCCTTTTGTCGCCTAGTCCGCGACGTCTTAGATTTTCTAGGGATGGCTCCTACACAACTATTGCCCAATGCTTAGAGGATCAAGCTGTCATGTTGGATCGTTTGGAGGCAGGCCTTGGAAGCTGTGGGTGAGGAGAACCTTGATCTCCTTGCCCACGAGTTCTTTTGTACTCACAGCATCTGGAAGCACAATGGAAACCGATGTAGCTTTTCCTTGCGAACGAGCTATAGGGTTGCCCATTTGGAGCCTCGTTATTCTCATCTACTTAAGAATTGGGATTAGAAGTTCTTCTTTGTCTCTAGGGTTGGATGGGAGTTTCTTGTTGGTGAGGCCGACCATTGCAAATGAGCTTATCCAGACTCTAGAGCCTAGAGTGAGAGAGATAGACACATAAAGTAGGTCCCATAACATTTTTGCATGCTTGAGTAAATCTCATTGGCAGCATTTAAATACTCAATAAATATTGTGAGATTTACTTTATATGTCTATATCCCACTCTAGGTCCTAGAAATTAGACAAGAACTCTTTGGGATGTAAATCCTTATATATATATTAGCTACCACCAATAATAGACCCTTGTTATGGTTGAATTTTTTTTTAAAGGAATTGTTGTGGTTAGAATTAGATTATGGCTAAATGTGTCTTGCAGGCAGATGGTTACAACTTACCCATCTTAAATTGTAAGTTGTGGTTATTGTTAGTAGTTGTTTTTTTGAATAAAACCTTAGTATTTCATATATGACTTTCTTGCATACATCTTCTATCATTTTCCAGACTATTTACAATGAAATTTGGAACTTCTTCTATCCAAACTTTTTTCTCAACTAAGTTTAAGGCAGCCTTTGTCAAATTATGAGCAACAATGTTCTTTTCTCTACAATCAAACTGTAAAAACTAATCCTTCATACTCTTCAATACATTCACAATGTCATCAATTAAAGGACCAGAGTAAGACATATTTTTGTCTTCACACTTCACAGCCATTGTGATTGCCTTTGCATCTCCTTTGAATATAGCTTTTTGAATATTGAGTTCACTGCACACCTGCAATGCCTGCCACAGAGCTTGACATTCTGCTACTTCACCTGTCTGCATATTCATCCTACTGTCACAAGCTACAAGTAATGCCTTTCCATTCTCATATCTAATAATCATCCCCATCCTCATTCTCCTCTTTTTCATATCTAAAGATGTATCCCAATTCACCTTTACAACTCTGCTACAGGTCTAACCCAACTTGCCTTATTAACTGCATTTACAACCTGCTGAGCTTCTGTTCTTTGCCTTTTGTTTTCCTACTTAAAGTCCTCTAGGGTCTCAAACGCTATTGATAACAATTTTTTTGGACAAGTGAGTCATTTTTCAAAAACAAAAGTGTTCACTCTCAACCAAACTTTTCTAAACTGGATAGTTATCTCTTCTAGTTTTATTTTCTCAAGGGCTCCTATCAATTTCTCCCATAGCAACAAAAAATCACCTCATTCCCTTTTCCACTTTTATTGTTTGTATTTGAGATCCATTCTCAACCTTGTAATTGGAAGGTTGAAAATAAGGCTTGGTTTGGTTTTACAAACCTTTGAAACCATTTCATCCCATTTCATCTTGTCCGATTTCATTTCAACTTCTAAACACCATGATTTAAACACAAACATTTTTCAATTTCAAATTTCAAAATTTCAATTTAATAATTCATCTAATCATTAAAACTTTTCCAAACTTAAAAAAAAAAAAAAATCAACTTTTTCAAATCCCAAAACAAAAATAATATTAAAAAATAATATCCTAACATTCTTTTATTCAACTTTTTTCCTTCCATTTTTCAAAATCACATAAATATCTTAACTTAAATCATTTCACTACTATTTACAGATTTCTCATCTCATCTCATTTGTGTAACAAAGCGAGACCTAAACATTACCATGAACAAAAATCTAAAAAAATGAAAGATAAGGAGGCTAAAAGCATCGTGTCCAAATTGAAGAGTTCTTTTTTTTGATTTCGTGATTAATTGTCTAAATGGTTTCCATAAAATTCCATCAAATTTAACATTTTACTAGTTACCTAGTTAATTGTTTTCTCACTTTTTCATAATGTAAAATCTAAAGATAATTCTCATTATATATATTTTCAGTTTAGTTTGGCTTCTCGAGTGAAAAATGGGACTTAATTTCTCTAAAAAGTTCAAGTTTCAGTGCTCATGAGTGGATCAATAGCCCTTATCATGTTTCTACTTTGTTAAATTAATCATGATCTCTGTCTCCCACTACTCCACCCATTTTCTTAGTGAATCTACCAAAAGCATTATAGACAAGAACTATTTAGAAACGAGTCCATGCTGATATAGTAGTCATCCCATTGGATAATACTGAAAACATATATAGAAGCATTCAGGACAAATAACCAAGCTTACACAAATTATAAAGAAGCACTACTTCATCATCCATAATAAAACCAAAACACATACAAGCATTGAACCTTGCACATGACAAGGCCGGATCAGCTGGCCGCCGTTTGGTTCTTACATCAACTAAGAATTAGTTGAAACTTAGCTACTACAATATTTATATAGAGATAGCCCTTTAGTTTTTGTACAGCTTGTTACCAATATCATATCCCACTTTCATAGTGTGAGAGGGGGGAGGGGGGTATCAGTAGGGCCCAGGCCTAAAGAGATCAAACTATGGGAACCCGAGGCCCTCGGATGAAACCCTGACGTGGGCTAGAAGCCTAGACGAGGAGACTGCGTGCCAAGCTCGCAACTATAAACCTATCCGGAAAGACCTTTGGCATCGAGCTTGGATATGCCTAGAGCCCCATCTCGAGACTCGGTGACCTACCGAGCCCTGCCATAAGGTACCTTGCAGACTACCCCACAGTACACAGACGATTGGACATTCCCGATCTTGGGCTCATCAGACTCAAGGCACGTCGCATTCAATGCTCATGTCAGGAGACCTGGCATGCAACATCGTGCTGCTAGAGTATGCGGGACGGCGCGGCCGCGACCTGACACCCTGCCTTGGCAGGATGGTGGCAGCAGGTCTGACCAAGCACGACCTGACACGCCACGATGTCGCTAGGCAGTTTGAGTTGTAGACTGACAAATTGTCACAGCAGGGGAGGAGTGGTAACAGGTCTAACTCAAGCACGACTTGACACTCCACGACCTTCCTCGACACTAGATCTTGAATCAGGTATAAATAACAGCCATCCCTTCTACGGGAAGGCTCTCGAAACCCTTTACTATTTTCTCTAATTCTCTAACTTTTCTCATCACAAGAGGATTCTTCATTGACTTTGGCATTGGAGTGACCCCGGACGTCACCGGAGCCTCTTCTCCCTTTTAGCTGCATGTGGTGTGAGCTTGGTTGTCATGGTACTCCTTGAGCTACAAAACATGACATCAACAGTGGCGTTGTTTGTGGGATATCTTTTTCCATAGAAGCGTGTACTTCACATGCCGGTAGCAACGCGGTCCTAAAGTACACGAGGGGGGGATAACAGGAAGGGAACGATGGAAGCTAGACTCATGAGCATGGAGGAGATGATAAGGAAACTGACGGAGGAAATTGGGATGCTCTGCCAAGAGAATGCAACCCTCAGGCGTACAAACCAGGAACTGGTGGGGGGAGGAGAACCATGGGTATCAAGAGCCATCGACTAACTGTCATTCATCATGGCTGCCTCACCTTCTCTCTCCCTCCTTTCCTTTTCTCATATCATCACTACCAAATTAACCAATGACAATTACCTCGTATGGAAAGTGTAGATCTTTGCTTATTTATAAGGTCAAGACCTCTATTCCTATGTTGATGGCACCAGTCCCCCTCCCTCTGAATTCTTACCTGTCTCCTCAGACTCACTATCCAAGTCCAACCCAGCTTTTGCCAAATGGTAGTGCACCGATCAATTAGTCTTAAGCGTTCTCTTCTCCTCTATTTCGAACTCTCTGCTTGGTCACCTTCTGTCTTATAAAACTGCTCGTGACCTATGAGTCTCCTTGACATCTATGTTTTCCTCTTCCTCTCAGGCTAAAGAATTTCAAATATGGTTTCAACTCACCAATCTTTCAAAAGAAGAGCAGAGCGTCACTGATTATTTCGGCAAGGTGCGTTCATTTGTAGATGCCTTGGCTGCTACAGGTAACTCTCTTCTTGATAAAGAAGTAGTTACATATCTTCTTAATGGTTTAGGCTCCTCTTATGTAGCCTTCATCACTTCTGTAACCACACGGGCAAAGCCAATCGCCTCTCATGAATAATACCAATTATTGTTAATTCATGAAAGTCGCACGACTCATCAGCATCGAAGTCCAACCTTCTCCCTTGAGCCCTCTGCTAATCTTAGTGTTGGTACCAACCGAGATAACCGTGGATGAAGTTCTTACCGTGCTGGACGTCAAGGTCGTGGTAGGGGTCGTCCCTTCTATAACAATCGAGGTGGTCGATCCTCTTCTCAAAATGGCTCTCCACAGCAGCAGTACACCTCAAATCGTCCTACCTGTCAAGTGTGCAACAAGTCAGGGCATGTGGCACTGCAATGTCGTTTTTGTTTTGATCATGCGTATCAATACGAGACTCCACGATCCTTCTCAGCAAATTACACAGCTCCAGATTCTCTGTTTGATTCATCTTGGTATGCTGATTCTGCTGCAACACATCATATTACAAATGATTTTAATAACCTAAATTTTTCATCTGAACAGTGTAGTGGCAGTGATTCAATTCGCATTGGAGATGGTTCTGGAATACCCATTCAGAATTTCGGTGACTCTTGCCTCTCTTCTACTTCTTCTTCTTTCTTTCTCCGCAACTTGTTGCATGTTCCAGATATTACCAAGAATCTTGTTTCTGTTCTACATTTTTGTATTGACAATTCTTGCTTCTTTGAATTTCACTCCTTTCATTTTACTGTGAAGGACAACAAGACAAAGAAGGTCCTCCTCACAGGACCAACACGTAATGGCCCCTACATTTTTCCTTTCAAGCCAACACAGTCACAGAGTCCATCCATTCATCTTGGTGAAAGAACAACAAAGGCTCAATGGCACCGAAGGCTTGGTCACCCCTCACTCCATCTTGTCTCACGGGTTCTACGAGAAAAGTGTCTACCAGTTTCTTCCCTTGAATCTAAGTTTTTTTGTCTAGAATGTCCTCTTGCTAAGGCCCATCAATTACCTTTTTGTAATAGTCAAACTACGTACACTCGTCCCCTTGAATTACTTTGTGCTGATATTTGGGGGCCAGCTCCTCATGTTAGTCGGATGGGTTTTAAATACTATCTTTCTTTTATGGATCAATATACTCGTATACTTGGCTATTTCCTCTGAAATTTAAATCTGATGTTGTTTCGATTTTTAATACTTTTTTGCCATATGTTGAACACCTATTCAACTCCAAACTTCTTGTTCTTCAAACGGATGGTGGGGGTGAATTTAAACCTCTCACTCAAATTTGTAAAAAATTTGGAATCACACATTGGTTTTCATGTCCTCACACTCATCAGCAAAATGGACTCATTGAGAGAAAACATCGTCACATTGTTGAAACGAGCCTTATCTTGTTGGACCAATCATCCTTACCGCTCACTTATTGGGCTGAAGCCTTCGAGACTGCTGTGTACTTAATTAATATTTTACCACCCCCTACCATTAACAATCAAACACCACATTTTCTTGTTCACAATTGTGATCCTGATTATACATTTCTAAAAGTGTTTGGTTGTGAATGCTAGCCAAATATTCGACCTTATCTTTCACACAAATTTGATTTCAAATCTGTCTCATGCTTATTTCTGGGCTACAGCTCCTCTTACAAAGGCTATAAGTGCCTTGACTTAACAAACAATCTACTGTACATTTCAAGGGACGTAGTCTTCAACGAGTCTTCATTTCCTTTTTCCAAATCAAGGCCCACTCCACCCACGCATCCTCCAGTAAGCCCAACAATTCCATTGCCTAATTTCCAAACCTCTATTCTCGGGCCTGGCCCTGAATCGAGCCTAACTTCTTCAAATAATTCTCCTTCAGCTCATTTCCCTTCTACACCGTCTTCTACCTCACCCCTGCCTTCTTCTTCTGCAACTCCTATCCTGTCAAACACTCCTTCACCGAACCCAGACTCAATTCGACCTTTAATTCCCCCTCGTTCTCCCATTATCACTCGTGCACAAACAAACTCAACAAGGCCACGAATATTTACAGATGGGACCTTACCATATTCCTCTCGATATTGTTTCACTGCTTCTCTTACTGTTCCTAATGAGCCTTCTAGTTTTTCTGCAGCTATAAAATTTTCTGAATGGGGGGAGGCTATGCATCTTGAATTTACAGCTTTACAACAGAATCAGACTTGGAGTCTAGTTTCTCCTCCACCTAATGCCAATATTCTAGGCTGTCGCTGGGTATACCAAACCAAAACTAGAGCAGATGGGTCATTTGAGAGAAGGAAAGCAAGGTTAGTTGCAAAGGGTTATCATCAGCAACATGGGTTGGATTACACTGAGATGTTTAGTCCAGTTGTAAAGCCCTCTACCATCCGATTAATAATCTCCATTGCTGTTACTCGTGCTTGGCCATTAAGGCAACTTGATATTCAAAATGCCTTTTTACATGAAAATTTGTCTGATGAAGTTTACATGCAGCAACCTCATGGCTTTGTGGATCCCATGCATCCAAACTACATTTGTAAATTACATAAAGCTATCTACGGGCTCAAACAAGCCCCAAGGGCATGGTTTGCTCAATTATCTTCATGGCTACTGGACTATGGCTTCAATGCCTCAAAGGCAGATCCTTCACTCTTTATTTTGCAGCATTCTAATGTACACATTTATTTCCTTATGTATGTAGATGACATAGTCATCACAACATCTCAACAATCTGCTATTGACAGCCTCATCCATGACTTGGGTCGTGCTTTTCCAGTGAAGGATTTAGGACGTCTTTCCTACTTCCTTGGTGTTGAGGTTGATCATACTCAGACTGGGTTAATTTTATCACAACGGTAGTACATCAAAGCTTTACTCACCAGAAGCCACATGCTCTTTGCTAAATCTATCTCATCTCCAATGGCTGCCTCCCTTAAGTTGTCCAAACATGATTCTCCAGACTTTGAAGATGCAACTTTGTATAGAAGTATAGTTGGTGGGCTTCAGTATTTGTCTTTAATAAGACCAGATATCTCCTTTGCAGTGAATAAGATCTGTCAATTCATGCACTCGCCAAAAAATTCTCATTGGAGTGCTGTAAAAAAGGGTGCTTCGATATCTCAAAGGAATTATAAATTTCGGGTTGCTGTTCAAACCTCAACATAATCTACATCTTCAAACATATAGTGATGCTGACTGGGGAGGCTGTCCTGATGACAGGAGATTAACTGGAGGATTTTGTATTTATCTCGGTTCCCATCTGATCTCGTGGGGCTCCAAAAAGCAGAGCATGGTTGCAAGATCTTCAACTGAATCCGAGTACAAGTCTCTTGCCTCTTCAGCTGTTGAGACTATTTGGCTTCAAACCATGCTTTGTGATCTTGGTATTTCTCTTCCGCAAGCTCCTACTCTGTGGTGCGATAACATAGGCGCCACCTACCTTTCAGTCAACCCAGTTTTCACTCCAAGACTAAGCATATGGACATCGATTTTCATTTCGTTAGGGACCGTGTCGCAGCCAAGTCCTTACAAGTTTCTTTATGCAATTCTCATGATCAAATAGCGGATGTGTTGACAAAACCACTGGTTGCAGATAACTTTCAGCGTCTTCGAACGAGTCTCAATGTCGTCGAAACTCCACTGGACTCGAGGGGGCATATCAGAATAACAGACTCAATTCCACCTTTACACAAACAGCTGGAAGGTGGAACGCATAGTACAATCAAAGCAGAGCAGCAAGGCCACTCACCATTGTCGTTACAACCAACAACAGAGAATCTTCTAGAAGATAACAGCAGAAGAAATTGTTAGGAATTGTCTCAAGTTATTGTAAATTTATTCTGTTTTTTTTTATTCTTTACTTTCGTGTATAAATACATCCAATTCTTTCAATGAGAATTAGTGAAGATTTCATAAATCATTCTATCTCTTCTAACAAATGCAAATTAATATATAGGTTTATAGGCTTTTTGGGTTTGATTTTCAAATGACTCCAGCATGCAGCATATATGCATGAGGATTTTATTGGCCCTTTCTTCTATTGGTATTAATTCAAAGAGCATGATTGAAGCATTTATTCGAATTAAATTGTATTGATCATGACAAGCAAGTGGTGCTCGTTGCATGCAATCGTATAATAGTTTCATGGTCATCAAAATATGGTAATGATCTGCATGTGGCAAGAAAATCTGAAAGCAGCAGGTTGGATAAAGAATATCATCTCCATTTCACTTGAAATGTTATAGATAACATCAATTAAGTTTGTCCTAAACATAAGGTATGTTTGTCGTTGTCTTTTTAAGAAGGATTATAACAACAAAGAAAGAAGGAGATCATGATCAAGTGGCTATTGGTGCTGACCATCGGTAGCCGAGCTTCAGGCGACCGCTGGGTATGGTTTCTGTCCTGATTGTGCCATACTTCCATTATCATGTGAAGTAGAGAGGATCCTTATCCAAATTTGTGGGCCATGTAGTAATCAGAACAATTAGAAAAGAAACAAAGAAACGAATCTTTCAATTCCTTTTAATTGTTTAGATAAAAACTCGAATGATCCTAGTAAGATATGTACAGCACTATCTGAAGTATAATCCAAGTTAATGCTGAGCTGACAATATTCCACCAAGAAGTACTAGTTGGCCATGAGTCTGAAATTTTGTTCCACTTTTTTCAAAAGGACTATGCAGGATTTGTGTACACCAAGGTTTAGATTGAGAGCAAGAGAGAAAGACACATATAATGAGTCTTATTCCATTTAAGGCTGTCCGAGTAAATTTTGTGGACAACATTGAATACTTAATAAATATTGTGATTAGATCCACTTTGTATGTCTATCTATCTCCTACTCTATGCCCTAGAGTTTAAGCAAGAACTCTAGGAGATGTAAAAACATGTACATTAGCTTCCTACAATTCGACCCTAGTTGTTGTGGTTAGAATTAGATTAAGGCTGAATTCGTCAGCTTGTAGGCAGATGGTTATAACTTACCCTTCTCAAATTGTGTTATAGTTATTTTTTGTAATTGAGATCCACTCTCAACCTTGTAATTGGAAGGTTGATCATAAATAATATCCCAACTTACGTCAGCAATTTAAAGATAATTCTCATATATATATATATAATATAGCAGTTTAGTTTGGGTTCTCGAGTGCAACAATCCGAGTTTCACTGCTCAACTCATTAGCTCTCTTACTACGTTTCTACGTTGTTAAATAATCATCTCACTTTCCCACTCCACGAGTCCCCAAAAGGATCCAATTCCTGCAAGTTAAAAATTCAAAAGGAAANAAAAAAAAAAAAAAAAAAAAAAAAGAAGAAGAAGTTTTTGCCATTCGGTGATGAGGTGAGAATCATCCATACTAAAACAATATATAGAAGAAATTGAAGAATGGAAAAAAACAAGCTAACACAAACAAGCACTAGTACTTCATCATATAAAATACATACAAGCAGTAGTACTGAACCAAAACACATACAAGCACTGAACCTTGCAGTACACAAGGAGCCGGCCGCCGCTTGGTTCTTACATTATGTGAAGCAGAAACTTAGCTAGCAACTACATTTATATACTAATATGCGTGTTACCAGACACACACTATATATATATATATATTCGATATTATAAGGAATAGGGGAAGATCACTATATGTTATATCCATGTTTCGAAGCATATTCCAGAAGGGCGCCGATCTCCTCCTCCGTGATTAATCCATCTCCGTTAGCATCAGCATGGTGGAGTGCACGATGTGCTTTCCAGGAGTCCCACAGACGTGGCGCACCTAGGGATCGGAAGGTATTCTTTAGCTCTTCCTTGTTTAGACCCCCGTCGTTGTTAGTATCGTATTTTTTAAGAATAGCCCGTAACTGATCTAGAGTTGGGGGTCCTTCCTTATGCGCAAAACGAGTCATGTTATTAGAACTGGGAGCTGAGTGGCAAAGGCAAATGGCTGGTTTATAGACTTTTCTGGTTTGGTTTTCGAAGGACTCCCGCATGCATGGGGGTTTTTATAGGCTTTATTGATCTATGGTTAAAGAACATATATGATTGAAGTGTAATTGTTACTATATACTATATAATACGGTGAGGCAATATATTTGAAATTATATATCTTAACAAGCAAGACGTTTCTATACTCATCTTGGATTAGATAGAGAGAAATTAAAGTTATAGACACAAAGAGATTATAGAAATTAAATTCATAAACTGATGTGATTTTACAGAATCTATTAGTCTATTTTATGAAAAAAAGCCTTACAATCTGATGTATCATATCAAACTATATCAATTTATAAATTGACCTTTATGTAATGTCTTTATATCTAAGTAGTTATTGCATGCACGCATGAAAGAATCATGAAAGAAGGGATGGGGCAAGGTTGTTTGGCTTGACCATCGCAAAACCAAAGTTGACTGTCCTATTATTAGTAGAATTACCCACTGGCTTGAAAATAAATTACACCTAGCTAGCGTTTGCCAGAAATTTGAGCTGCCCATGAGAGCTATCACTAAATTAACCGAATTATTAGATAGTTTGGAAATAAATATCGTGATGTATTAAAATTGTGGTATTCTCGTATTAATTTTCACTACGTACAGGATGTCAGGCCATTAACTTAATTTAATGACATGTCATCATGTGATTGGTACAAAATTGTACACCATTACTCTAACTATCTAATAATTACTAGTTACATCATGCTTACCAATCTTCTTACAATCCATATTATATAAATCCCTCTAGTTCATTTTGTTTTTTTATTTTTATTTTTTTTCACATGTATTTCTTTAACACTTTTAAATATTTTTTTTAAAATTTATAATATTATTAAAAAATATTTCTATAATCATTAAGTAAAAAAAAAAAAAAAAAACCTTGCAATAACTCTCAGTGGAAGCTACAAGAGGGAAGAGTGGCATTTTCCATAAATCAAACAACTCAAGAAATGATTTTTTTCTTTTTTTGGGTTAGATAATTATAGCATATAAGATAAAAGGATATTTCACATCAAAATATCAGATCGTATAAAGTGTTAGATTTTAGTAAGTGGTCGGTCCAAGCACTAATAAAGGAATTGGGAATCAGCACGTTCAAATTCAAACCTCACTTTTATGTAACTTTTGGGTGCATTTGGCAATTTGCTGTTCGTAGATACTGAAAACCCCTCTAGTATAGGTTCTTTCTCATCCTCACATGTTCTCATGTTCAGTTTGTCATCCTTGACTGATCGACGATCAATGTTGACCATGCACAGTGCCACATTGGCCAAGCCGACTTAGTACTACTGCCACATGACATTGGCACGTCAGCCAGGCCGGACATGGTGCATGTGCAAAAAGTTTTTCCATTTTAAAGTCTATTTTTTTTAAATAAAATTAAAGAAAAAATTAAGAAAGTAATATATTTACAACCGATCGAAGTACTAAATCTGGGAAAAAAAATGAGTCCGACATTACAACAAAATCGATTTTTAGGGATGAAATTATTTAGGGATAAAATTTATTTCGTCTTTAAAAGTCAATTTTTGAGACGAAATTTAAATTTCATCCCAAAAAATTGATGACTTAACAAAAGCGTTCGAACAAAAAAATAACCGTTTGAACACTTGTTTCTGTGATGAATTGAAGCGTCCCAAAATTTTTTTTTTCGTTCGAACGGTAAAAAAACCATTTGAACATAAAAATCTTGGTGGGAAAGTAATTTACTATGGCAGGAAAAGTTCAAAACCGCTCGAACGCTAATTATTTGTGTTCGAACGGAAAATATTTGGTGCCAACATATTCAAGCACCATATTTATACATTCGAACGTATAATATTAATCTCGGTACGTAGCTTGAAATATAAAAAATATATATCATATATACAAATTCATTAATTAATTTCGTCTAATTAATTTTAAAATATTTTAATGATTTATTTTATGTTAATTAAGATTTTTAGTTAAATAAATATTAACAGCTAGACACCACATAATATTATTCAATAATTACTCCAGAAAAGACAAAATATTTAATTTACAACTAAAGCAAATTAAATACAACACCATATATACTGTCCATAATTATAACAAAAAGAAAAATAAAATAAAAAAATAGAAACTCCGACTATGATGCGAGGTCTCTGCACACATCCTCAATTGCAACTGATTGTCGCTCTACCTGTGCCAGTCGAGTACTAAGAGTGACCTGAGTTGCATTATTGGCATTAATCTATGTACGTAACTCATTAACCTCTGTACGTAACTCAGATACACTAGCCATAATCTCTGTATGCAACTCAGTCATGGCAGTATGCACTGCATCGATCATCTCTGATGTGTGTATGCCGATCTCAACACGCAGTATGTCGACCATCTCCTCCCTAGTAGATGTGCGTGATGCCTAGGCCTGTGTAGATGTCTCGCCAGCCGATACGCTGGTATCTCCTGCCATGATTGATATTTTATGTGTAGATGTGCGTGATAGTTTTTAAAAGTATCACATATAATAATTATTTTACCTATTCTCGTTCTAAGAATACACTTCTCTTTTGTCATTATTAGTTTAATATATAATTAATGTGAAAATTATAAATAGCAAAATTTAATTTTCTAGTGTTCATAAAAGGTTTTTGTATAATCTTTTGAAGAGGCAAGGCCCTATTTTTTTTTTTCAAATGTGTGTAAGTTGTTTATAGAACTTTATTGACAATAATGATTATAATTGTGTCTAAGAGTCTAAAGTACTTATAAAACTAAATTTGATAAAATTCTCTTTAAATAAAAAATTTCCTAATAAAGATTAAGTCAGTTATTAATTGAAAATGTGATATAAAATCTTAATAAATAATTTTACTTTACAAAATTATAGGAATTAGTTTTAAATAAAAATATAATATAAAAATAAAAATAAATTTATTTAATTTTACTTAAAAAAAAAAAAAAAAACCTCACTCAGAATTTTAGCTTTACGCCCCGTAATGTATTGAGCCGGCCTTGTTGTCAAAGGGTGTTGCATGCTTTTGTTTTTTGGTGTGTGATTTTCAAAGGAGTACCCCAGCATGTTGATTTTATAGGCTTTCTTCATGTAAACATTATATTATGGTGAGAGAATATATTCCCACTTATCTTGACAGGTAATCCTATATATGCTTTGGGAATTATGTCTATTTCAATTAAATCATGATTGGACATTAGATGCTATAACCCTTCTTCTTTCTTTCTTTCGTGTTTTTTTTTTTCTTTAAACCATTTTTTATAAGTATTAAAATGCTTACATACAAGAAATGGAATACAGATAAGATGGAGATATAATTCAATACAAAAGTTGGTAATTGTTACATGCACGGATGAAAGAATCATTAAACTGAAGATGAACAGTGTATCTCTAAATTTGAAAGAAACTTTAGTAGTACTGTAGCTCATATATAGAGCTTTCTCATTTTGACTATTCAATATAGACCATTTTATTGATATTTAGCCAAATTTTAGAGAGATATTGACATTTGGCCAGTGCTCTGAATAGTATTTAGATGTTGATCAGATGTGATGAGATAAAACCATCTCAATATCCAAACAACTCCTTAAATTACCTTGGAGTTGTTTAAATTGGAAAATTATAAGATAATTTAGAAGTATTGATAACGTGTTATTCTCATCTTATCATAGATTAATGTCATGACATCAAAATATAACATAGAAGTATTTATTATTTCACATCAAAATAATATCGGATCGTATAAAGTTTTCAATTAAGTGGTCCAAACATTTTCATGGAATGGTGAATAAACTTTTTCATAGCCGCCCTCAGTCTTATCTAACTTTTGGATACAATAATACTTGAGGTTAGAAGTGAAGATCCCGGCCTCTAGTAGGTTCTCTCTAGCTAATTGTCTTCCCATGCTATGTTATTCTTTATATTCTTAGTCATCCCTTGCAAACTCCTTAATTAATTGCAGGCGATTATTTTCAGTGCACGTAATTTCTGTTCTTTCAACTCCTCTTTGATATGAAAGCAAACACATCTACAAAAACACATGAAATCTCTTGGGGGATAAATAATAAATATACCTAGGCGGACAAAGAACCACAGGCGACTGAAGGCCACAACCACGTGAGAATCACGTGGCGGATGTAAATGCTCTCTTTGGGCTTGTGGATCGGGCCTACTGACCCCGTCCTCCTAGCGCCGGGGCCGACCCACCAACAGGATTTGGTCCCGTAATGATCAATCCATGCAGAGTGGGCGCACTGAATTTACCTTGTTGGCAGTCAAATTAGGCCTAGAGGATTACCGCGTGCCCCAGAGGGATTACCACATCTAATGCCCCAAAATGGACACTTAGGAGACATGAACGTGTCAGACCATGAAAGTCAGATACCAGGGGAAAGAGAGGCTATATCACACTTTCCATGACAATAAGAGACGTAAACTAAGAGGACTCTCAGTTTCTTCTTTTTTTTTTTTTGGCATTTGTACGCTTAAGTCTTAATCTCATTTCAACATTTTAATAATTTAAATATAAATATTTTTCAATTTCAAATTTCAACTTAGTAATTAATCGAATCATTACAACTTTTCCAAACTTCAAAAAAAAAAAAAAAAAAAAAAAAAAAAAAATTCGACTTTTTTCAAATCTCAAAATAAAAATAATTTTCTAACATTCTTTTAACTTTATAATTCTTTTACTCAACTTTGTTTTCTCTCATTTTTCAAAATCTCATAAAAATCTTAACTCAAATCATTTTATTACTATTCATAAATTTATCATTTCATCTCAATGATCTCATCTCATATGCGTAATCAAGTGAGACCTAAAAATTACCATGAACAAAAATCTAAAAAAATAAAAGACAAGGAGGCTAAAAGCATGTCCAAATTGAAGAGGTTTTTTTTTTTTTTTTCGTGATTAATTGTCTAAATGGCCGTTTCCATAAAATTCCATCAAATTTAACATTTTACTAGTTACCTAGCTAATTGTTTTCTAACATTTTCACAAAATGATCAATCGATTTGATAAATATGCCAATTTATGTCAGGTAAAATCTAAAGATAATTCTTATTAAATATATATATAAATATATATTTATATATATATTTGCAGTTTAGTTTGGCTTCTCGAGTGAAAAAATCCGACTTAATTTCTCTAAAAACTTCAAGTTTAAGTGCTCATGCTTCTACTTTGTTAAATTAATCATGATCTCACTGGCGCCGAATAGAATAACAATTATTTTACAGGCTAGCTTCAACAGATAATTTACAAAAAAGAAGACAAGAGAATCACTAAAAATACAGAGAAAACGCCTCTGATGTTCAATTCAAAATTATCAATATCTAAGAATGACGAAATCAACCCACAAGCCGAGCTGTAATAGTTGAAAATCGACTGTATCTGAATTTTACAAAAAATAACAAAATCTCAAGAATCATACCAAAATTAAATATATAATAAAAGAAGTAATCTGCCATAAATCTAGCCCAAATTGAGTTCATAATCACTTCCTAAACAGTAAATGAAATATTACCATAAAAGACAAAAAATAACTAAAAATAGGAATTTAGAGGAGAAAACAGTGGAATTTGGCCCAAAAAATGATGTTTATGCTTGGTGTGTCCACAACATTTGCGTAAAAAAGAGCTTTCCGAATTGTGGTCATATGCACGATTCTGATACCCATAGTCAAAATTATGGCCAAAATACCAAAACGTGTCCAAAACTGCCTCATTCAAGGAAAGGTCATGATTTCCTGCCATCTTTGCACTGTCCGCCACCTTAAGGTATTTCAGCGCACTCAACGTGCAATCTAACAACTTAACATCATTTAACTCGGATTCTCCTGCATCACTCACTCTCCCACTACTCCACCTATTTTTTTTACTGAACCTACCAAAAGTATTATAGACAAGAACTATTCAGACGAGTCCATGCAGATATAGTAATCACCACATTGGATGATACTAGAAACATATACAGAAGCATCCATGAAAAGTAACCAAGCTTACACAAATTAAGAAGCACTACTTCATCATACATAATAAAACCAAAACACATACAAGCATTGAACCTTGCACATGATAAGGCCGGAGCTGGCCGCCGTTTGGTTCTTACATCAGCTAAGAATTAGTTGAAACTTAGCTACTGCAATATTTATATAGAGATAGCCCTTTAGTTTTTGTACAGCATGTTACCATCATATCCCGTTTTCATAGCATATTGCACAACGCTGTTGAGCTAGCGCCTCCCCTCCAATTAATCCATCTCCGTTTGCAGCAACGTGGTGGAGGGCATGAAGAGCCACTACAAGAAAAATAGATTTTTGTGATCAATTTATTGCAATTAAAAGATTATTTACAACTAATTTTAATTGTAAATAGTCATTTCGTTAGAATTAACTGGTCGTAAATAAATAATTTTCTTGTAGTGAGTTCTAAAGTTGGGTAAACAAGAATTAACCGAGGGATTGGAAGGCATCTTTTAGGTCTTCCCTGCTGAGAAGACTGTCATGGTTAGCATCATGTTCTTTGAAAATAGTCCGTAACTGATTTTCAGTTCGGGGCTCAATACGCATGACGTTATTACAAAAGGTATCCAAGGGATGTACGTGGAGCTGGGTGGCCGCAAAGGCAAATTAATATATAGGTACGTTTATAGGCATTTTGGGTTAGATTTTCAAATCATGACTCCAGCATTCAGCATATATGCATGGGGATTTTATAGGCCCTTTCTTCTAATGGTGTTAATTCAAAGAGCATGATTGAAGCATTTATTCGAAATAATTGTATTGATCATGACAAGCAAGTGGTACTTCATGTTGCATGCAATCGTGTCGACGGATAGGACAAACAGCAGGACTAGGGGGCGCCCGGGGAACCAAGTTGTTCGGTTTGACCCTCGCAGAACCCAATAATATTGTCGACTAATGTCCTATTATTAGTAGAACCCGTCAATAGGAGAACAGATCATTTCAGAGCGCGCGGTACAAATTATGAGAATAGAATTAATGAACACACGAAATATGGCAAAAGTAATTCACTTATCGTGCCAACAGTACTGTATAGATCATGAACAATAGATATTGTGCTAAGTTGGGATTCAATAGATATTGTATATGAAAGGTTAAACTAGTACAATATAATTTGGGTAGCTCATGATATGAATTGAATCATACTTCAAAATTTATTAAAGTTATTATAAAGGAATCATGGTCTTTTTAATTAAAGGTTTTATTGGTTGAACAAACTGATGCCCTCATATTTGATCCACCCTATAATAGTTTCGTGGTCATCAAAATATATATGGTAATGATCTGCAAGTGGCAAGAAAATCTGAAAGCAGGTTGGAAAAAGAATATCATCTCCATTTCACTTGAAATGTTACAGATAACATCAATTAAGTTTGTACTAAACATAAGGTATATAAGTTTGTCGTTGTCTTTTTAAGAAGGATAATATAACATTTCAAGTGGCTATTGGCCTGTCCACCGGTGGCCAGCACCGATGGTTGTGCCGTTCATTCCGATATCATGTGAAGTAGAGAGGATCCTTATCCAAATTTGTGGGCCATGTAGTCATCAAAACAATTAGAAAAGAAACAAAGAAACGAATCTTTCAATTCCTTTTAATTGTTTACATAAAACCTCGAATGCTCCCAGGAAGATATATATAGCATTATCTGAAGTATAATCCAAGTTAATGCTGAACTGACAATATTCCACCAAAAACCGGTTGGCCATGAGTTTGAAATTTTGTTCTATTTTTTTCAAAAGGATTGTGTAGGATTTGCATACATGACCACAGTTTAGATTGAGAGTAAGAGAGATAGACACATATAATGAGTCCCATACCATTTAAGGCTTCCCGAGTAAATTTTGTGGGCAGCATTAAATACTTAATAAATATTGTGATTAGATCCACTTTGTATGCCTATCTTCTATCTTCTATCTGATCCTATCTCGTACTCTAAGCCCTAGAGTTTAGACAAGAACTCTAGGAGATGTAAAAACCTGTATATTAGCTACCTACAATTCGACCCTTGTTGTGCATGGTTAGAATTAGATTAAGGCTGAATTCGTCAGGTTGTAGGCAGATGGTTATAACTTATTACCCTTCTCATGTTATGGTTATTTTTTGTAATAGAGATCCACTCTCAACCTTGTAATTGGAAGGTTGATCATAAATAATATCCCAACTTACGTCAGCAATCTAAAGATAATTCTCATATATATAAATATATATATATATATATATATATATACGTGCAGTTTAGTTTGGCTTTTCGAGTGCACCAATCCGAGTTTCAGTGCTCAACTCCTTAACCCTGCTTACCACGTGTCTACTTTCCCACTCCACTATTTTTTAGCAAATCCACCGGCCAAAAGCATTATAGACAAGAAGTATTTAGAGACGAGTCCCCAAAAGGATCCAATTCTAGCAAGTTTAAAATTCGTAAGAAAAATTGATACGAATTGGTAGAACTTATAGTAATCTTCCCATTGGGTACAAGCTGACGAAAGCACTATATAGAAGGAAAATAACAAGCTAACACAAACAAGCACTAGTACTTCATCATATAAAATACATACAAGCAGTAGTACTGAACCAAAACACATACAAGCACTGAACCTTGCAGTACACAAGGAGCCGGCCGCCGCTTGGTTCTTACATTATGTGAAGCAGAAACTTAGCTAGCAACTACATTTATATACTAACATGCGTGTTACCAGACACACACTATATATATATATATTTGATATTATAAGGAATAGGGGAAGATCACTATATGTTATATCCATGTTTCGAAGCATATTGCAGAAGGGTGCCGAGCTCCTCCTCCCCGATTAATCCATCTCCGTTAGCATCAGCATGGTGGGTTGCACGACGAGCTCTCCAGCCGGGCAGACGAGCACCGAGGGCTCGGAAGGCCTTCTGTAGCTCTTCCTTGTTTAGACCCCCGTCGTTGTTAGCATCGTATTTTTTAATAATACCCCGTAACTGATCTGCAGTTAGGGGCCCTTGCTTAGCCACAAACTCAAGACGAGTCATGTTATTAGAAGTACAGGGAGGTGAGTGGCAAAGGCAAATAGGTTTATAGGCTTTTCTGGTTTGGTTTTCGAAGGACTCCCGCATGCATGGGGGTTTTATAGGCTAATTTATTGATCTATGGTTAAAGAACATATATGATTGAAGTAGCTATAGTGTAATATTTGTTACCATATACTTTGGTGAGACAATATATATATATTCGAAATTATCTTGACAAGCAAGACGTTTCCTGTGCGTGTATTGGATTATATATATTGTATAAGGTACAACATTAACCACAATATACAAAAGTAGTTGCATGCACTCATGAAAGAATCATGAAAAAAGAGATGGCCGGACCAAGTTGTTTTGGCTTGACCATCGCGAAACCAAAGTTGACTGTCCTATTATTAGTATATAGAACCCACTGGTTTACACCTAGCTTGTGCCAGAAATTTGAACCGCCTTTTTGTTTAGATTAAGAGATAAGTTGAGATGATTTGAAATGAGTTGAATAAAATACTGTTAGAATATTATTTTTAATATCATTATTGTCTTGAGATTTGAAAAAGTTGAATTATTTATTATATTTTATATGAGAATTTAAGAAAGTCGTAATGATAAGATGAGATGAGTTGAAATGAGTTTCGAATCCGAATAGAGTAAAATCAAAGCCCTCGTTCAGTTTTAGGTCTTGTTTGGTTATATATATGAGATAAGATGAGAAATCTAGCTGTAAATGGTAGTTAGTGAGATAATTAGTTAATAGCAATGAAATTATTTTAGTAAGATGTTTTATGGGATTTTGAAAAATGAGAGAAAAAATTAAAGAAAAATATTATAAAGTTGAATTATTTTTTATGTAAGATTGAAAAAGTTGTAATGATTAAATAATGATCAGATGAAAAATTGAAAACTTAAAAATTTGAAATTGAAAAGTGTTTGTATTTAAATGATGTTTAGATAGTGAGATGAGATGTGATGAGATAGACTGAGGGTATTTCATGTGAAACCAAACGGGCCTTAATATAAGAATAATTAAATAGTGTGGAAATAAATATAGATAATGTATTAATATTGTGGTATTCTCGTACTATCAGTACAGAATGTCAGGCTATTAACTTTAATGACATGTCATCCTTCGATTGGAACAAGATTGTATACCATTACTCTAAAATTACCGAATAATTACTCGTTACATCATACTTACCGATCATCTTCTTACAATTCATATAATCAAATATTCAAACGTCTCAAGAAATGTAATTCCATTTTTTCTGGTCAGATAAGCACAGGAAGATGCAAATATAGCAAAGATGAATATTTCACATCAAAATATATTTAAGATCCTATAAATTCTTCGATTTTAGTAAGGACATGTAAGACTACATAAAGTCGTGTAGTGTATAAGTATTATGTAGTTATTTTGAAAAAGAGTGAGATCTATTATTAAAAAATTAATTTTTTTTAAGTGAGTCGACCTATATTTATTCATGACTTTTTTCAAAATGATTATACAGTATTTATGCACTCACAACTATAATTATCATTTTTCTTTAGTAAGAGGTCCAAACACTAATAAAGGAATTCGGAATCACCACTTTCAAATTAAACCTCACTTTTATGTAACTTTTGGATGCATTCGCTGTTTGCAGATACTGAAAACCCCTCCAGTGGACCAGTATAGGTTCTTTCTTATCTTCCCATGTTCTCATGTTCGGTATGTTCATCCTTGACTCATCGACGATCAATGTTGACCATGCACAGTGCCACATTTACCAAGCCGACGTAGTACTAGTGCCACATGACACTGGCACGTCAGGCTGGCCCGGACACAGTGCATGTGCAACAAATTTTTCGATTTTAAATTCTATTTTTTAAAAAAAAATTAAAGAAAAAACTAAGAAAGTAATATATTTACAACCGATCGAAGTACTAAATCTGGAAAAAAAAATCTCTTTTATATACTTCCAACTAATCTCAAATCACTACAAGAAGAAGTGTTTTTTCCGGTGATTTTATGTTTGACGGAAATAAAATCGCCAGATACAGAAACTAGTGTAAAAAATAACCGTTGCTAATTTCATAAGAAGATATGCAAATCTCTCACAAAATCAATATCATTTAGTTTTTGGGAATATCTAGCAAAAGAGCATGGTAAAACATGAATTTTTTAGCATCTCTAATTTTCATCACAACATTGTCAAGAGAATATCAATCACCACCTAAACAGAATTAACACAATTATATGTTAACAAAATTAAACTAGCACCTCTAAAATAAGACGAAACATACTAAAGATCCCACGACAATAATCCTATGGTTCCAATTCTCTCTCTTTCAAGTGTCTTCACTTATTGTATTTAATTTATTTACAATAGAACACATTTATTGTTTCTACATTTTTGTTGTTAATTTTTAAGGTTTATTATTTATGACACCAAGGAAAAGTATTGATATATTGGAGATAGAAAAACTAATTGAAAGAAACTTCTAGGCCTGGAAAATGCATATAACTTTTATTCTAACTCATGAAAAAACCTTATATACATTAACAAAACCAAAACAATAAAAAAATGTAGAAAATGGCCTGAATGGAAGTGGAAGCATTGTATGAACCAAAGACAAATGGGAAGAACATAATGCATGAGCAAAAGCTTTGATTTTGAATTGTATGAATGATAATATCATTCCTCTCTTTGAAGATCATGAAACTCCCAAAGAGATTACGGATGCAGTTTAGGCAAATTCTAGTTTAAGGATGAATATTTACATATAATTATTATTGGATAAGTATAACCAAACATCCATGAAAAAGAATGATGATATAAGCGATCATGTACTCTAAATGAAATTGATTGCAAAAGAATTATACGATACTGGTCATCCTGTCACCGAAAGAGAAAGAATGAAGAGGAGGAATAGAGAGTGAATTATCCAATTTATTAATTGCTCAGGACAAACATTCTGCATAGAACAAAATGAAACCAAAACAGTTTAAGAAAAAGAAATGGTTGAAAAAAAGGCAAAGTAAACTATTTATTAGAAACTTTTTCAAATGTGGGAAGAATGAGCATTAAAAATCACAGCATCCTAAGTAGGGAAGAACAAAATCAAGCAAGAAAATTGTGCTAACAGTTGTGAAAGTAATGCTCGTGGAACCAGTATCAAATTTATGATGGGTTGAATTTTTAGCAACAAGACATATATGCAGGAACAAAGAGCTGTTTGTCAATCTTGAAGAGGGGTTGACTCTGGGTTGACATTTTTTGATTATTTGAATGTGTCTACTGATTGTGCATACTTATGGCATTTGAGATTAGGCCATATAAATAAAAATAAGATGCTCAAAATATATAAAAGTGGATTAATACCACAAATAAACTCATATACCTTGTATTAAAGGAAACATGAGTAGTAAATCTTGTTCCAAAAATTGAAAATTCACAAATTTACTTGAAATTGTATATTCTGATATTTGTGGACCCTTTAAAGTAAAAACTCAAAGATGAATGAAGTACTTTATTACTTTCATCGATGACTATTCAATATATATGAGCACATCTACTTACTTAAATATAAACTTAAGGCAATTGAGAAATTTAAAAAATATAAAGTAGAAGTAGAAACCTAGTTGGATAGGTTCATTAAAGGTTTGAGTGGTGATAGAAGAGGTGAATTTGAAACTTTGAATAATTTTTGCAAATTGATCGGTATAAGACATATTTATACTATGCTATATAAGCCTTAACAAAATGACATTGTAGAAAGAAGAAATATAACTCTATTGGATATGACGAGATCAATGATAGCATATTTTGATCTACCAGCACATTTTTGGAGTGTAACATTATCGACTGCGGCATACATATTAAATATAGTTGAAACTAAAACGAAACCTCTAACACCTTACGAGATATGGACGAGACATAAATGAGACTCAAGTAAAGTCAAAGTATGAAGTTATAAGGCACAAGTGAAGACCCCCGGCCTTTAGTAGGTTCTCTCTAATTAAGTAATTGTAGGCGATTATTTTGATCAGTGCACGAAATTTTTGTTCTTTCATTTCCTCTTTGATATGAAAGCAAACACATCTACCGAAATACATGAAGTCTGTTGGGGGATAAATATACCAAACAGGCGGACAAAGAACCACGGGCGACTAAAGGCCACAGCCACGTGAGAATCATGCGGCGGATGTAAATGCTCTCTTTGGGCTTGTGGATCAGGCCTACTGACCCCGTCGTCCTAACACCAGGGCCGACCCACCAAGAAAGACCTTAAAGATATGTCTGCCCAACTGGCCCAGGCCATATATATCTCAATAGGATATGGTCCCGTAATGATCAATCCATGCGGAGTGGGCGCACTGAATTTACCTTGTTGGCAGTCAAATTAGGCCTAGAGGAATACCGCGTGCCCCAGAGGGATTACCACATCTAATGCCCCAAAATGGACACTTAGGAGACATGAACGTGTCAGACCATGAAAGTCAGATACAGGGGAAAGAGTGGCTATATCACACTTTTCATGACAGCAAGAGACGTAAAGAGCACTCTTAGTTTTTCCTTTTTTTTTTTGGGCATTTGCACAAGTCTAACTTAATCTTCTCCTGTGTTCCCCCTTGGTGGTCCTTGAGTCTCATTTTCTAATCGCAGGACAGAGGGTTGGCCGCATGCATACTGTAAATTGCATCAACATGAATGGCTCCCAAAAATTCTTCCGCTTTACATCCCGATCTTCTCAATCACGTTAGCCTTCCGATGAGTCTTGTGGTGGCGGATCTTCGCACCGAAAGCCTTCAAAGGCTGTCGTAGGACTGCCACCACTACCCAAGCGGAGTTAAATTTTGCAAGGGACTGCTACAGAATTTCAGAGTCCGTCAAATTGACTCTCCCTAGTCTGCTTGACGATATCACTAATCTTGAGGGGGTCGCCAAGCGCACTGGACTGTTTGTAGGCATGTTTCAAATGGGGGCTACGGCTTCCCTTTGGTCGCCTAGTCCGCAATGTCTTAGATTTTCTAGGGATGGCTCCTGCACAACTATTGTGCAATGCTTGGAGGATCAAGCTATCATGCTAGATCTTTTGGAGATAGGCCTTGGAAGTTACGGGTGAGGAGGACCCTGATCTTATTGCCCACAAATTCTTTTGTACTCACAGCGTTTGGCGGCACAATGGGAACGGATGTAGCTTTTGCTTGCGAACGGGCTACAGGGTTGCCCATCTGGAGCCTCGCTATTCTCATGTACTTAAGAACTGGGATCAAAAGTTCTTCTTTGTCTCCAGGGTTGGATGGGAGTTTCCTATTGGTGAGGCCGACTGTCGCAAATGGGCTTATCTAGACTCTATAGCTTAGAGTGAGAGAAATAGACATATAAAGTAAGTTTTACAACATTTTTGCCTGCTTGAGTAAATCTCGTCGGCAGCCTTTAATTACTCAATAAATATTGCGAGATTTACTTTATATGTCTATCTCCCACTTTGGGTCCTTGAAATTAGACATGAACTCTAAGGGATGCAAATCCTTATATATTAGCTACCACCATTAATAGACCCTTGTTGTGGTTAGAATTTTTTTTAAATGAATTGTTGTGGTTAGAATTAGATTATGGCTAAATGCGTCTTGCAGGCATATGCATGGTTACAACTTACCCATCTTAAATTGTAAGTTGTGGATATTGTTTGGAGTTGAGATCCATTCTCAACCTTGTAATTGGAATGTTGAAAATAAGGCTTGGTTTGATTTTACAAACCTTTTGAAACCATTTCATCCAATCTCATCTCATCTCAGTTCATTTCAACATCTAAATACCATTCAAACATAAACATTTTTCAATTTCAAATTTCAACTTTTCAACTTAATAATTCATCTAATCATTACAACTTTTCTAAACTTAAAAAAAAAATATATTCAATTTTTTTCAAATCCCAAAACAAAAATAAAATTCTAACATTCTTTTAACTTTATAATTCTTTTACTCAAACTTTTTTCCACTTATTTTTCAAAACCCCATAAAATTTTTTACTCAAATCATTTCATTACTATTCACTGATTTATTATTTCATCTCATGATCTCATCTCATCTGTGTAACTAAGCGAGACCTAAACATTACCATGAACAAAAATCTAAAAAAAATGAAAGAAAAGGAGGCTAAAAGCATGTCCAAATTGAAGAGTTGTTTTTTTTTTTTCGTGATTAATTGTCTAAATGGCTGTTTCCATAAAATTCCATAAAATTTAACAATTTACTAGTTACCTAGCTAATTGTTTTCTCACATCTTCACAAAATGATCAATCGATTTGATAAATATTCCAATTTATGTCAAGTAAAATCTAAAGATAATTCTAATTATATATATTTGCAGTTTAGTTTGGCTTCTTGAGTGAAACAATCCAACTTAATTTCTTTGCACACTTCAAGTTTAAGTGCGTATGAGCGGATAAATAGCCCTTATCATGTTTCTACTTTGTTAAATTAATCATGATCTCACTGACGCCGGACAGAATAATGATTATTCTGCAGGCTAGTTTTAACAGATAATTCACAGGAAAGAAGACAAGAGAATAGCCCAAAAATACAGAGAAAATGCCTCTGATGTTCAATTCAAAATTATCAATATCCAAGAATGACGAAATCAACCCACAAACCGACTTGTAATAGTTGAAAATCGACTATATCAGAATTTTACAAAAAATAGCATAATCTCAATAATCATGCCAAAATTAAATACATAATAAAAAAAGTAATCTGCCATAAATCTGGCCTAAATTGAGTTCAGAATCACTTCCTAAACAATAAATGAAATATTACTGTGAAAGGAAAAAAATAACTAAAAATAAGAATTCAGAGGGAAAACAGTAGAATTTGGCCTCGAAAATGATGCATTATGCTCGATGTGTCCACAACGTTTGCGTCGAAAAGAATTTTCCTAATTGGGGTCATATGCGCGATTTTGATACTCGTAGCTAAAGTTATGGCCAAAATACCGAAACGTGCCCAAAACTGCCCCAATCAAAGAAAGACCATGATTTCTTGCCATCTTTGCACTGATCTGCCACTTCAAGGTATTTTAATGCAGTCAATGTGCAATCTGACAACTCAACATTATCTGATTTGAATCCGCTTGCATCACTCACTCTCCCATTACTCCACCTATTTTTTTTACTGAACCTACCAAAAGTATTATAGACAAGAACCATTTAGACGCATCCATGCAAATATAGTAATCATCACATTGGATAATACTAGAAACATATATAGAAGCATGCATGACAAATAACCAAGCTTACACAAATTAAGAAGCACTACTTCGTCATACATAATAAAACCAAAACACATACAAGCATTGAACCTTCAAATGGAAAGAAGAGCGCTTTGGGCGGATTTGGAGACTATGGGGACTGCTACTTACCCGTGGCTTCTTTGTAGGGACTTCAATATTATCAAGGACGACTCAGAAAGAAAAGGTGGTTGCCCGTGGCCTTTCTCAGCCATGGAAGAATTCAATCAGTGTATCCAATCCTGCGGTCTCATAGAGATGTGCTCCAAAAGCACAAAAATGACTTGGTGTAATGGTCAAGGTGTATTAGCTCGCAGCTGGGCCAGGTTAGATAAATTCTTTATTGATACTAACTTTCTCAATTTTTCCCTAATGTTTTTTTAACAGGTATTGGCGCGCACGACCTCAGACCACTCTCCTCTGGTTATTCAGATGAGGGAGGACCCCTTTAGGTATGGTCATAGTCCCTTCCACTTTCAGTATATGTGGAGTACTAATCACTCTAATTTTTATAAATTTGTGGAGGGGGTGTGAAAGAGTGAGGGGATTGGTTATGGGTTAGTAAATCTTTTTTCTAAATTGAAAAGGGTCAAGGTGGCTTTAAAAGAGTGGAATAAAAGGGTTTTTGGTAAACAGTCTTCAAGTCTCTTTAAACGCCGAGGATGATAAGGATCGTTTAAAAGCCAAACTAGATCTTTTAACTCGGGTGGGTAGAGTGAATACTAGGTTTGCTCATATGACCAAGAAAAGTTGGCTCAAAGATGGGGACCAAAATTCCAAGTTCTTTCATGCTTACTTAAATGCTAAGAATCACAAAAGAGTGCAGAATATGTGTCTATCAGATGGTACTGTTTTACAGACCCCTTTTGACATCCACACTTCCGTGGTTGATTATTTTAAAAATTTTTTGGGTTAGAGTAGCCCCTGTGATCTGCCGGATCTAACTGACTTGATCTCTCCAATTATCACAAATGAGGAGAACTTGGCCATTGGCAGAGATCCCACCATTGAGGATGTTAAGGATGCCTTCTTTACCATCCCCATTGAAAGTAGTCCTGGCCCAGATGGTTTTGGTTCTGGTTTTTTCAGAGCTTGTTGGGACTTGGTGAAAGATGATCTTCTTGTAGCCACTATGGATTTCTTCCAGAGCCATTTACTCCCTAAGAGTTATACTGCCTCCTCCATTGTTCTAATCCCTAAAGTGGTAAAGCCTTCAGGCTTTGACAAATTTCATCCTATCAGCCTCTGCTACTTGGTTTATAAGATTTGCTCTAAAATTATTGTGGCTCGCTTGACCATTTTGCTTCCTAAAATGATTTCGCAGGAACAAGGGACTTTTATTCCAGGTCGTAGTATCTTTGAGAATATTAGTTTAACTTAGGAAATGGCCAAATCCATCCTTAGGAAATTGACGGGGGGCAATGTCTTGATTAAACTCGATATGTCTAAGGTTTACGACCGAGTGGATTGGAAGTTTTTACTACATGTTCTGGATAGTTTTGGTTTCTCTCCCCATGTCTATGATTTGTTCAATGCTTGTATCTCTTCCTCGTGGTACTCGGTCACGATGAATCGTACCACTGTGAGTTTCTTTAAAGGAGAGAGGGGTCTCAGACAAGGTGACCCTCTATTACCTTACGTTTTCATAATTATGCAAGAAGTGCTCTCCCGTCTCATTAAGCAATATTTTGAGGTAAGGAAAAATTGGCCATTTTACTCAAGTTAGAGGGACCCCCCTTATTTCCCACCTTATATATGCCGATGGTATTGTTATATTTGCTAATGGTGGTAACAGATCTATGAGAGCTTTGATGGAGGTCTTGAATAAGTAGGAGGCTTGGATAGGTCAAGTCCTCAATAAAGAGAAAAGTGCTGCCTTTTTATCAAAGTGTATTCCAATTTCTAGGAAACGTTCCCTCTTTTGCCTCAGTGGCTTTAATGAAGGAAAGTTTCCTTTTCAGTACCTGGGAGTGCCCATTGTGGATGGTAGGTTGAAGGCGAGTAATTTTGGTGACTTGTTTGGTAAAGTTAAAAACAAGATTGCGGGTTAGAAAATGAAATTGCTCTCTGCTGGTGGTAGAACTATTCTTTTGTGTCATGTTTTAGCTAGTATGGCCACCCATCTCCTTGTTGTGTTAAATATCCCCAAAGTGGTGATCTTTAGTCTCAACAAGCTTCTAAGTTCATTTTTTTGGGGTGAGTCTAAAGCAAATGTTGTAGGAAATGGATCTCTTGAAAAAGTATTTGCACCCCTATTGAAGAGGGTGGGCTGGGGATTAGGGACCTTAGTGAAGTTCAAAAAGCTTTACACATGAAACTCACCTGAAACCTTATCAAGGGAAAGTCGCTTTGGGCGGCCTTTTTCAGAGGCAAATATGTAAAAGGAAATCACTTATCTCTTATGGAGCCTTTAAAAGGGACCTGGTTTTGGAAATCGATTGTCCGCAGTATCCCAGAGGTTCTAAATGGCTCCAAATGGGTCATGAGAGAGGGAAACCTCTCCTTCTGGTATGACAACTGGGATACGGAAAGTCCTCTCCATAGTCATTTCCCTGTGACTGCTTATCCTTTACTCAAAATTAAAGACTGCCGTATTGAGAACGGATGGGATATGTCCCTCTTGCAGAGCTTCGTGGGCCATCAGAAAGCGAGAGACCTGTATGAATTTTTGGCTAGACGGAAGGAGGGTCAAGATGTGCTGGTGTGGTTGAGAGACAAGGGAGGGAAAATTTGCTACTAAGAGTGCCTGGGATTGCATTAGAGTTCAGGCTCCTCCATTACTTTGGACCCAGTGGATTTGGCATACAAATCTTCCCAAAAAGATTTCCATCATGATGTGGAAGGCCACTAATAACTACCTGAGTGTTGATGAGAAGATTAGGATGGTGGGCATCTCGATGGCTTCCAAATGTAATTGTTGTCAAGTGGGTCATATCGAGGATTTGAATCATGTCCTCTGCACGGGGGATCTAGCTAGACATGTCTGGCGCCTAGCTGTTGTTCAAGTAGGGGTCCACATGCCTTCTTTCCCCACTTGGAAGGAACAAACTAATTTCTACTTTCGCCGCACGGGTAGGTTTTCTCAGTTGTGTACTATTCTTGGCATTCTTCCTTCTGTTATTTCTTGGAAACTTTGGGAGAGACGTTGCAAAGTGCGGTACAAGGACAAGGGTCACACAGCACAGGCTGTTTGGCACGCTTTTAAATTATGGCTTCGTGGTACCATGAACTAGATTAAGAAAGTTTCCTCTGTCTCCAATAAGGATATTGATATTTTGAATAGACTGAATATTTGAGTTTTTTCTCCTAAGCCGAAAAGGGTAAGGGTGGTAAGATGGACTCGGCTTCACCAGGGTTGGGTTAAGTTGAATATTGATGGTAGTAGTCTTGGGAACCCAGGACCTTCTGGTGCTGGGGGTGTTATTCGGGATGCTAATGGCAGGTTACTTCGGGCTTATTCTGTTTCTCTGGGTCTGAGTACTAATAACTTTGCTACACTTAGAAGCCTTCTGGAAGGCGTCCACAGATGTTATACCCTTGGACTTCACCGGGTTCATATCGAGACTGATCTCAATTGTTGGTAAATTGGATCAATAAGGATGATTGTCATATTTGGTACTTAGAAGACTTCTGGGATGAACTTCATGACTATCTTAAAATGTTGGATTATACTGTGAATCATATCTTTGGTGAAGGAAACGCTGTGGCTGATTTCCTAGCTAAGTGTGGGGCTGAGGGATTGAACTCTGATTGGTCTGATAATCATACCTGGCGCAGTTGGTTAAGAGGTCTTTTTCGCATGGCCAAATTGGGTTTGCCCCATTTGCGAGTCCTATATAGTTTGTACACGATAAGCCGCTTTTACCCTGGTATTGCTCATCATGCTTTGTTTTGTTTTGTTTCACATTGCAGGTTACTATGTACTTGGCTTGTTTTTATCAAATAGTATTGTTCTTTTATTCAGTGTTGTGCTTTGGTTTGGTTTTTGATGCCTGGGTTCTGGATTTATGCACCCATCAGGTGTTGGGTTGTAACCATGGTTTTCCTTCGCCATAAGTGAGGGCAATTAATAAACTTGGGGTACCATCCTCTTCAAAAAAAAAAAAAAAAGAAAAAGAAAAAAAAAAGAAAGAAAAAGAAAACATTCACTACAACATAATTTGCCTTTTGTGACAGAGAAAACCGTCACAAAAAATCAAAGAAACGCACTAAAGACATTTGGTGACGGTTTGAAAACCGTCACCACGACTGTCACCTAATGTGCGTCACAGAATACATTTAGTGACACTTTACTATTGAACCGTCACTAAAAGTATTTTTAGTGATGGTTGGAGTTGTTCCATTCGGAGTGACATTCGAACGTTATATTTTTTTGTGACGCTTGAAAACTGTCACAGAAAGTAACGTTCGGATGTAAATTTTTACGTCCGAATGCCAACCCGAGCAATTTATGTTCGAATGTCATAAGTTGACGTTCATTGATTGATTATAGTTCGAACGTATAATATTTGCGTTCGGACATTTATACGTTCGAACGCATTAAACGTTCGAATTTATGTTCGAACGTTATGGGAACACAATCTGAACGTAACGATGATAACGTTCGGACGTGTGTTCGAACGTTAATCGTCAAATTGTGTATTTACGTTCGAACGTGTGTTCGAACATGAAATCTTGTTGGAATGTTTTTTTTACATTCGAACGTATAGATCAGAAATACACTAAATTCATAAAATTAAGAAATTAAAAAATATACTAATTGTATCATATTACACACCATAAATATTCTACAACTAACAATGTCTTAAAAAGTTCTAAAATTAGATAGTAAAAGTTATATACACAAATTAAAGTGAGAGAATTCATTTCTTCTTTCCTCGCCCACCCCTCTTCTGTTGCAATGACATAACACGCTCCATTTACACCATCATCTCCCGCTGCACTTGCTGTTGGACTTCATTGCACATTCTTTCTTCCTGGTCTTTCTGTTGGTCCTGCAAACGCGTCTCTAAATGAGATTGTCGCTTTAAGAGGGACTCCAACTCTTGCTACCTCGACCTCATATACTCATTCTCGCGTCGTGCGGCTTCCAAATTTTTGGTAAGATTATTAATTTGTGAAGTCGAAGAAGATGAGGAGGATGAACCAGAATGCTTGAAAGATCGTCCCAAACCTCTTGTCATACTAGAGTTGGGCCCGAGCACTTGCGTGAATATGTCTATGTCACTCGGAGAGGATTCTCCAGAAACTGACTGTATCTCCATCATTTTTTCCTGTCATGCCAAAGAAAACACACAATAAGTAACGTATTAAAAGAAATAAAAAATATATTTTTTACATGTTGCATAATTTATTTAACAAAAATAACAACGCTTACATAATTATCTGCAGCGACAGGATCTATCCACTCGCTACTCTCATTAGTGTGAGCAGCAGCTTTGACATGAATGAGGGAAATATTTTATGGATCATCACGTTTCTAACAAAGCCACATTAGCAATTTTAAAAAGATAATATTAGTACTTAAATAAAAATAGTTAAATAAATAAATATATTCTATAATATTATTAATTACCATTTTCTCAGCAAGACGGTGGAATGATCTTGAACCAGCACGATGGTGGACAGTCAAAGCGGATCTATTATTAGCATTCGTAGAACTTAAATGCTACAAAATTAATTAAGAATGTTAATTGATATATATATACATAAAATATATAGCCCAAATATATATATATAAATAATCATTAGATATTATTAATCTATAATACCTGATAATCTGAAGTTGCGAAAAGATCACAACACTTTCTCCAATCGTCTAACTTCATCTGCTGGAAAGGGGATTGCGCAGCCTCTTCAACCGTCTCAAACTTCTTGAAGTGGTCATGACATCGTCCCTTGTGACGTCGGAATACTGTAGCCATCAACCCATTCACAGTTCTCAAATCCTCGCTACGGCCAAAGTCGAGTTCGAATTCATCCTAATAAGCAAATTACGTCAAAAATATAATATACTAATATAGTATACAACAAATGTACTCTCAACGAAAACTCACCAGCACACGGCTCCGAATGTGCTCCTTAATCTCGAGCGAAACATCTCGCCATGATCGCACATAAAATGGAGCATAAGCTCGGACAACTGTACCAATATATGAGGAAAGCGCTGCTGCACTATCATCCACGCCTCCAGTGGAATTATCAGGAATGTTGACCTTGAGTTTTCTATGCCTTTGGCATTTCTCAAGAGATATGCCACTTGTATAACCACGACCGCGACGAGTGGATGCATCAACTATTAGATATAATATAATATTATCTATATAGTTATTGAGATAAAAGTATTGATATATAATTAACTATGTTGTTATTTTCTTACTGGTAGGTGTCGACTGATTGTCGTTCTCTTGTGTCTGCACTTGATCTTCAGGAGGGAAACACTCGGGTGGGGAGTCCTCAATAGGTTCGGGACTTAGACTAGACGGAGGGGGTAAATTTCTTTGTTGTCGTTTTGGCGGCATCCTTGAGGCATGATTAATATGATAAAGAAAATTAATTAGAAAAAATTATTGAAAAGTTAAATATTTTATAGTTACCTATATGAATAAAATATTTAATACTTTTATTCTTCATCTTCAGATGTATTTTCCATGCTTGTTTTAGAATCTCCCTCAATAGCACCTTCGTCGTCGTCATCAACCTCTTATTTGTCCTCCTTATCCACTTCCTCCCTAGATTCTGCTTCATCTTCTTCTTCTGACTCTTCTCCTTCTTCTTCTTCACTAGCTTGAATTGAATGATCATTTAATACGGACGGGTCAAGAATGACGGGTGAGACGTCATCTCTACACAAGGAGAGCAACTCGAGTGCACCGAGGTCAACAAATAAGTTACACCCTCTCCATCTTCTTGGTAGGCCTCTACTATCGGAGTGTCATCTTCATCTCTACTATTCTCGTAATCCGCACTCGTTCCTGCTTCATAAATATTTCGAGGGACAAATTTCTGTACTACTCGCCAAGTTATCTCTCCGCTATATTCATCAACACTTTTCATTGGATCAATCAAGTAATAGACTTGGATAGCTTGACCAGCCAATACGAATGGATCATCTTCGTACCATTTAGATGCCGTATTAACACTCATAAAGTTATTATCCCTATGTATCGACATCCGACCACTGCCTAAGTCCCACCAATCACACTTAGAGACATATGTTACAGACCCACCCAGATATTTTAATCCGATAATATCACGCATGACACCATAATAGTCAATATCGTCTGTTCCATGACTTCCCTCGACCAACACACCACAGTTTTGACTCTTTCTATTACGTTCAAGGTCCAGAGTATAGAATCTATAACCTCGAACCGTGCATGCAGTGTATCGAAGTGCTCTATTAGAGGGACCACGTGCCAATGCATACAATTAAGAAGAAACTGATCCGGGATCATGAGCACGTTGTTCCAAAATCTATCAATTTCAATAATATATACGTATTAAAAGTAACCCAGAATTAAAACATTATATATCAAATAATCACAATGTTGTTTTAGTTCATACACATTGTTCAAACCATTCGAAAAATTCTTCCTCATGTCTTGCCTCTATATTCTCTACGCATTCCATCTTAAGTTTATCCATGTGATTACTGTATATATGTGCAAAAGAAAATAATATTTTCAGCGCAAAAGTTATAATTAAATGACATTTGACTATAATTTCTCAAAACATGCAACAACATACCTGAGATAGCAATCAATCTCTCGAAAATTATTTAACACGTACCAAAAAACTTTAGCCAACTCTCTATCAATTAAATCGTAACCCGTTTGTGCACCCAAGGGTCGTACATTTTGGGAAAACACTGATAGCTCACAAGGAGGCGGAGCCTCAAGATCAGCATTTCGCTCTTGACGATTAAATCGTGTCTCAACACCACGAAGATATAGAGAGCAAAACGTTAACCATTCATCGTGTATATAGGCCTCTGCTATTGAACCCTCAGCTCTAGCTTTATTCCCAACAGTGCGCTTTAAACGACTCAAATATCTTTCAACTGGATACATCCAACGGAACTGCACCGGACCACCCAATAATGCCTCCCAAGGTAAGTGTATTGCTAAATGGACCATGACATCAAAAAATGATGGTGGAAAAATCTGCTCAAATTTACAAAGTATGGTAGCAATATCTTCTTCCGTCTTCTGCAACATATCTCGATTTACTACTCAAACGCATAAATCTTTAAAAAACATATATAGTTCAGTAATGGCGACACGTACATTAGATGTCAGCTTCCCACGAATTCCCACCGGTAATAACTTCTGCAAAAGAACGTGGCTGTCATGACTTTTCAATCCACTAATTTTCCAATCAATAGGACTCACGCATCTACCGATATTTGAGGCATAACCATCTGGCAACTTCACACCTTGCAACCATTTGCAGAAATCCATCCTCTCCTCCCTGGTCATCGTAAAACATGCATGCGGCATGATCACCCTATTGCCGTCCACTCGCAAATGTAGATTATGTTTAATTCCCATTCTTTCAAGATCTTTCCTTGTCTTGATCGTGTCCTTTGTCTTTTTATTAATGCTCATCAATGTACCGAGTATATTATCACATATATTCTTCTCTATGTGCATTACATCCAAACGATGTCGCAACATGCAGGACGACCAATATGGCAAGTAAAAAAAAATACTACGTTTTGTCCAATTCAATTCTGCTTCACCTCTTTTTCTTTTATTCTTACCCCGGCCTTTGCCAAAATTGTTCGCTCTAATATGTTCCAGCTGTTCCACTATCTCTTCTCCAGATAATTCATTTGGTGCAATTCTGTCTTCTACTCTCCCATCAAACTTAGCACATTCGCTTCTCCATGCATGATTTGGTGGTAGATAACGTCGATGACCCATGAAGCACAACTTTTGAGAATATGTTAACCACTCACTAGCAGTTTCTTTATTACACGTCGGACACGCTAACTTCCCTTTAGTACTCCAACCGGAAAGATTTCCATATACCAGAAAGTCACTTATGGTCCACAATACTGCAGCATGCATCTGAAAAGTTGTCGACGTGGATGCATCATACGTTCTGACGCCTGTTTCCCATAACTCTTTCAACTCTTCAATCAACGGCTGCATGAATACATCAATGTCATTCCCAGGTAATCTCGGGCGGGGAATAAGTAACGTTAACAAAAAGTTTGGTGCCTTCATGCATCTCCATGGCGGAAGATTGTACAGAATCAACACTACGGGCCAAATGCTATAACTTGTACTCATATTCCCAAAAGCGTTGAATCCATAGGTAGTGAGTCCCAAACGCACATTCCGAGCCTCTATCCCAAACTCTGGGTATTTATCATCGAAAGATTTCCATGCAAGTGAGTCAGCTAGGTGCCTCATGTATGCGTCATTCTTAACTCTTTTCTCCTCGTGCCACCTCATATTAACGGCTGTTTTTTTACACATATATAGTCTTTGCAACCTAGGTCTCAAGGGAAAATATCGCAAAACCTTAACAAGCACATTTTTCTTGGCCTTCCACCTCGACTCTCCGCATACAGGATATGCTTCTTTTCTTTCGTTCTCATTCCAGAACAAAACACAATTATTCTTGCATGCATGTATTGACTTGTACTCAAACTCTAATCCCTTTCTCAACTGTTTCGCTTTATAAAAGTTCTTTGGCAATGCAGACCCATCGGGAAGCACCTCGTTAAATAAGTCCAATACCATGTTTATTGCTTTCGTCGACATCTCACACAATGACTTAATATGAAGCAACCGCACAATAAACGACATTTTGGAATGTTTTGTGCAGCCTGGATAAAGCTCGCGTTTTGCATCTTCCCACATTGCAGCAAAGTTTTCAGAATCACTCCTTCGACCACTTGAGCCATTGTCGTCTACGTTATCCATAAATATCCCAGCTCCAATGTCACCCAACATCTCCTCCATCTCATCCCGCTCATAATCATCTTCCATGTCTCCCAAATAATTTGGATGACCGAATAATGCATCTGTTGACTGTGCATACGGCTCACCATGCAATACCCATCGAGTATACCCCAGATCCACACCGTTCACAAATATATGACTTTCAACTTTAGCCAATCCTATCGCACACAAATTTTTACACCCTCGACATGGACACTTAATGAAATCACGACTATCAGTAGAGCCTCGAGCAAAATCAATGAAGGTTCTTACTCCACGTGCATAGGCTGCGTAATCCGTTCCAAGTCTATCGCCTAGACGCATCCAACTTTTGTCCATTTCTAAAAAGTTCTATCTATTAGTAACACTTAATGTACATTGAAAATTCACATGCATGTAATGTTCCGATTTCCACTGCTAATTTTTATAAAGGTAGTTGGTCCTATCCCATTCGAGATTATATTATCCATATTGCACATATTCCGTCACTCTACTACTGTTCACATCAGTAGAAATTTCGGCAGCAGCTCCCCATAGTTCTTCAAGTATACATGTTCATTAAGAGGGATTGTGACCCTACGAACAATATACCCGAAGAACAATAGAGGAAGACACCGAAACTTCATACTACACGTATTCAGTAGGAGTAACAAGAATGTGCAATACAGATGATATAATCCCAAACTGTCCACACTGGACAATTCAGGAATTAGTGCACACCTAAATGTACACTAATTCTTGAATGGGTTTAAGGTTATTTATGCAATGTCACACATATTCATTCAAAAACCACATGAATCTTATATATACTAAAAATGTTAGAATTGTTCATGTTAAAAACATTCGGAAGTCTTATATTGTTGAACTAGATAGAGATTTACAGAATATGTTAGTGCACCTACCGACATACGTACACAACGAGGGAGAATGATCTTGAAGAAATGTCTAAATTTTAGTCTAATTACTTAACTGTCACAAACTTTCTGGCATTTACAACTCTCAAGGCCAGAGAGATTTTGAGAGTCAAGCAATTTAACAGACATTTCTTCGAGATCATTTTACCTCGTTATATAATATTAACGAGTTATTTATTTATTATCATTTTCCATTGTATTTATTTATTATACTTAGTGTTATCCTTCTAAGTTGTTATAAGTCCAATATTATAACTAACGAGCCTATAACCCGCACAATGCGCGGACCGTTATTTATGCTGGATTTTATAGAGATATATTTAGATATTCGTTTGTTGTACTATCTCTGCTTCGTTCACCATCAACACATTCTTGCTGCACTTCCTACATCATCCATTATCGTTCGTCTTCTATGTCGCACAATCCACATGCTTGACAAATACAGAAGAACGAAAATTGAGACGTTGGCCAAGTGACCAGAAGTTATGGCATGTATTTTTTTTAAAAAAAAATCATGGTATGGAAAAATAAAATTGCACTAACTTTTCATTAAATGTCTTCACTTACATTATACATTTCAACCATGCATAGTAGAGTCCTTGCAAGTAATTATAATAAAATGGTAATACATTTATATATTACATATTCATCAAATAAATTATTGCCAGAAAATTGCTAACAAACATAAAATTAAAAAATACATAGTTTTAGTCGAAAAACAAATATCATATGCCTTCACTAATCTACTAATCACTGCTCCATTCCTCAAAATCATTCCAAGCCTCAAAATCATCTTGTGTATTGCTGACTAACTTGGATTGGTAGCTTGGAACAGGATCAACCATTACTTTTATTTTTGGAGTTGGACTATCATCACTGGGTATGCCAAAGTCAAAACACTGAGTAGTTGGTATAACACGCATTCTTGCTTTGGTCTCGATGCACGAATTAAACCGTGTAGAGTGAGGTGCGGTGCCATATTGAGGATTCCTTGATGATGTAAATGCAGTACCACTTTGATGGTTATTTAAAGGCATTAGAAAAACAGAACGTCGTTTAGTGTCACACCCATCACAGTCAATATAATGTTTTGTGTAGATGCCACCATTTTGACCACCTTTTTTGGTATGACCAACTTATTCGATTCTTGGTAGAGGGGTGCTTTGGTTGTCTATGTCATTACTGCCTTCATCCGAATTGTCCTCTGAGATTGCATAGCATGAACAATTTTGTCTCTTAGAATACTTTCTCCAATATCTTTCTTCATGTTTGAAATTCTTTATCAGATTTTTCACATTTCCAGTATAGTGGATTCCACCCACAGTAGCTGTCAATGGTTTATTCTTGGGATGTTGAAGGGATTGTTGATAATTATATAGTGCAATTGTTGTTGATAAGCTCAGAATTTGTCTCTTTAAAGTTTTTTCAATGTTTTCTAGATTGGATTTGTTTTTTCGCTTTCCCATATCCTGAGAAAAATACATCTATTGAATATATCTTAAAATTCGAATGTATATCTAAGAAACACAGTGTATTGCACCACAATAATCAATAGTTTAACATAACATAAGCAAATTAATTATATCAAGAATAAATGCATGAGAATGGTTACCATGGAACAAATGATTTGAGATAAACAACAATATAAATATTTATATCAAATCGAAACTTTTAAATAATGAACATAAATGGTGAGATATTTCATTATGAATATAAATGGCTTTTGGTTTCTCTTTGATATAATTTGTGATATAATTTGTAAATTGGCCATTTTTTAAAATAATATATTTTTGGATCTGAAAATGTCCAATTTGTGTAAACAGTCTTCTAGCCCAAAAATAAAATCCAATACTCAGCTACCTAAACGGCAGCGTTTTGGCCGTAGGGATGAAAACCCTATTTAGTATTTACTTCACTTCCCTCCCCTCTCTCTCTCACGCCTGCTCTGCCTCCCTCTCACGCCAAACCTCATTCACGCCAAACCCCTTTCTCACGCTGCCCTCTCTCATGCCAAACGCCTACGCTGCACAATTAATCTCTCATATCTGCTCTGCCTCCCTCTCATGCCAAACCCCTCTCACGCCAAACCCCTCTCTCATGCAATCCTTTCTCATGCCAAACCCCTCTCACGCCAAACCCCTCTCTAACGTCGTCAACGACTGAACAACCCTTCGATGTCGACACCATCTCGTTCTCCTCCACTTCCAGTTGTTCAAGAGGCTACAGATTTTATTTTCCTCTCTCTCGGCGAGCTAATCAGTATGGCGGGTTGATTCGAATATTGTAAGGTAAAAAAATTGAATGTCTTTTTCTTTTCTCGGGTTTTCCATGAATTATTTATTGAGAAAGATTAAACATGTATTCGTTGTTTTATGGGTTTGCTTGTTCTTACTCTAATGTGTGGGTTTTCTATTGTGAAATTAGGGTTTAACATATCATCTCCTTACGGAAGTTTAGGCAAAATCTCAAAAATCTCAAGACTCAAAATTCAAAAATCTCCTTTGCATCCTCTACATCTCATGGGAAGAAAAATATATTGCACCTTCTAAAGATGCCGTGTAATTTCCTTTCCACTCTGGTGAGATTTTCCTTTCATTTTTGTTTGTTCTCTCTGGTATTTTAAGACTTGAATTGGTATTTGCCACTGAAATTAGGATCTCTCATATGTTTCATATGTAATGTTAAAATTGCTTATGTTGGTTGGTTGGGAGTTTTGAGAGATGATTCCACACCGATCAGTTGGCTTTTTACTTTTTTCGTTTACATAGCCATTAGTTTGTTTCTTAGATGATGAACTCATAAGTGTTGTGCTGCCCTGAAAATTGTCTTCTACATCCTTATTACAGCAAGTATATGCTAAAAGCACGTGCTGAAAAGTTAGAAAACACCTATTCTCATTCAGAAAACAAACATATACAAAACAAATAAAAATTGATCCATATGCATTCATAATACATATTTGTCTTAATGTCTTTGTATTTTGTTCTGTTTTCTAAATTCATCATCCAACACCAGCCTCATATTGTGTTTTAATAAATTTGATTTAGAATTTAGGGTTTTTTACAGATTTGGAAATCTGATTTTGGGTTTATATTTTATAATTTTGGAGTGTTTGATAAATCCGATTGTGTTTTATTATGTTTATTGTGTGTTAATAAATCTGAGTTGGAGTTATTACTTGGCATGTTATATGTTCTATTGATTATGAGGCATGTCATGCATTTGGGCTAAGTTGGGTAAAACCATTATTGGATTTTGTGATGAATAACTTTCACTGTTAAATCGGATTTAGGGTTTTTTACAGATTTGGAAATCTCATTTAGGGCTTATATTTTATAATTTTGGAGTGTTTGATAAATCTGATTGTGTATTATGTTTATTGTGTGTTAATTAATCTAATTTGGAGTTATTACTTGGCATGTTATATGATTTGGAAATCTGATATAGGGTTTTTAACAGATTTGATAAATCTGATTGTGTTTTATTGTGTTTTAAATCTGATTTCGAGTTATTACTTGGCATGTTATATGTTCTGTTGATTATGAGGCATGTCATGCATTTGGGCTAGGTTGGGTAAAACCATTATTGGATTTTGCGACGAATAACTTTCTTCCCTTAGGTAGTGTGAGTATATACTGTCTGTGTTATCTAAAGGAAGAAGAAATGAACATAGCCAAATTTATTATCCCAAATTTAGTATTACATACAAATATCTGTATTTTGTATGTTAAATGTATTTGTATAGTTGCTCTGGTTTTGATATCTGGTTTAGTTGTTTGCAATTTCCAGATGGTATGTTAAATTTATTTTTTATCTACAGCTCTTCCATTCCAAACCCCATACTCTCTTCTCAGTGAAAATTTAAAGAGTAATCTTAAAACTATTTATAGATTATTAAAAGTGTTGTTTTTAGTGTGTGTAAAATTGTATTTTTTATTTAAGTTCATTGACTGACTTAGGTTATAATTTTTTTTTGGAATACCTTGTTAGTGAGGAATTTTTTGGTTGAGATTTTTTGAAACTTCTTGATAGATACACTGGCATTTCTGGTTGGGCCATACTAACATTTCAAAATAAGTACTACACACATATCTTGAACGAATAATCCCCTTTTGCTTCTCCTTTATTTTCAGGGAAAAATTAATGCATCTTAGAGATTGATGAGAATGTATTGAATTTCTTTGGGTAAGTCATTGTTGTTTCCTATTTTCCTTGTCTGCAATTAGGCAAATAATTTTCTCCTATCCATGTTTGTGGGTTTGTTGGGTTTTTGGTTTTTCTTGGCTCGGGTGGTTCGTCACTCTGTGCATGTTCTGTTTTTTAAAGAGATGTTCAAACTTTTGCGATAAAATTCATAATTTCAAATGCTTATTGCATGAAACCTTGAACATGTGATTCTGTGTTCTTATTTATAGAGTTTATTGTGTTTTAATAAATCTATTTTAGAGTTTAAAATTTTATTGCATTTTAATAAATCGGATTTGGGATTTTGGGTTTTTTACAGATTTGGAAATCTAATTTAGTGTTTATATCTTATAATTTTGGAGTGTGATAAATCTGTTTGTGTTTTATCATTTTTATTGTGTTTTAATAAATCTGATTTAGAGTTATTACTTGGCATATTGTATGTTCTGTTGTCATGCATTTGAAAATTTGTTTTCATATGCATACGGAAACACTCCCTATTCTCTTTTTTGTGTTTGTAGGGTTTTTGGTTTTGCATTTCTGTTAGATGCTTCCCAGTACGTTTTTTCTTCCCAAACCGAGTTGAAGTATTTTGTAAAATTTTCACCCAAACTAACATTTCCTTCGCCCATAATTTCCAAACAACCAAAATATCATCTATTCTTGTAACCCTTAACTTTTATGAATCTTCAAGTTTTATGACTTTAAGTTTTATGATTCATTTATGGTATCTTTTTTTCCCAAACGTGGTTGAAGTGTTTTGTAAAATTTTGACCCAAACTAACATTTCCTTCACCCATAATTTCCTAACAACCAAAGCATCATCTATTCTTGTAAGTCTTAACTTTTATGTATCTTTAAGTTTTATGACTTTAACTTTTATGCATAGATAGACTACATATAACATAGACACACAAAAGGCAGGGAAACTAACCTGTTTAATTTTACTTTGAACTTCAGCACCTCCACATCCGAGAAATAGTTGAATGCAGAAAGTACAGTGGCCTGGCCTGACTTTATTTGAGAAAGAGAGAGCGAATAAGAAAGTGCAATAGAGGAAAAAAATTTTCAACAGAGTGAAGGAAGAAGGCTTCTGCGGTTTCTTTTAGAAAAGTAGAAAATTGGCTGGCAGTTATTTCAGTGGCCATTGCATCACTTGGCAGTTTTAAATTTCCCCTGAAAGTTGTGGCGGTTGGGAAATTAATGTGTATATTATGTATTATCAGTTAATGTCTTTTAACAGGTGTTTGTTGATAAGGTCCTTTTGGTGTCGTTTATGAGTTAATGTGTATATGTATTATCGGTTAATGCTTTTTTTTTTTTTTTTTGACATCTATTATCGGTTAATGTTAATGAGTTAATTGAAGTTCAAATATTAATATATGTGATATTGGATTGTATCAGACATACGTATACTATTATTATAGGCCCACCAATTAACTTGTTGACTAAATTATCCATGAAATCCAGCCAACCAATGAGATTTGGAAGGCTTAAATCATTGCACGGTTGGGAACTTTGCAAACCGACTGCAACGTTACACACTACAGGCGAATATTGCGGACACTACGCAAACCGTTTGCAACTTGACACACTTAAGCCGAATTATGCGGAAACAATGCCATGTCAGCCATTAAAACTTGGCTATTATATTATTAAATAGATTAGACTTATTTATTTATTATATACAAAATTTATGAGCTTATTTATTATACTTAGTGTTATCCCTCTAAGTTGTAATTTTCACAATATTATAACTAGTTGATACTTATTTATTTATTATACCTAGTGTTATCCCTCTAAGTTGTTATAAGTCCAATATTATAACTAATTAGACTTATTTATTTATTATATACAAAATTTATGAGCTTATTTATTATACCTAGTGTTATCCTTCTAAGTTGTAATTTTCATAATATTATAACTAGTTGATACTTATTTATTTATTAAGTTGAAATTTTTGTATTTATTTATCATACTTAGTGTTATCCCTCTAAGTTCAACGAATAAAATCTCAACATAACAAAATATTTCTAAACATATTCATTCATCAATAACAATATTCACTATATTTAAAATCCTCACAACATTCCAACAACAATATAAATAAAAATTTCACAATATTATTTCCACATTTCAAAAACACAATTATTTTCACATTTCAACAACACAATTATTTCCACAATAAAATTTTCTAAACCTCACAATATTCCAACAACAATATATTATACATATTAATTCATCAACAAACACTATAAACTCACAATATATTCACAAAAATTCATAAACAATAATATTTCTAATTAATCTATAACATAATATTACCGCAATTTCACAATATTCTCACCACAAAATTCATAAATATAATAACTAAAGTTTAGAAATATACCTAACACTTTTTAATATCCTCTTAGAAAATATAAGCTTTGAAGTTGCCAAAATAACCAATCCTTCAAATAAAAAACAATATTAATTTGTTAGAGACATACATATTTATAAAAATAAAAATAACAAGAGAAATAGTTTAAATTAGAAATAATGGAAGAAATTAACATTTTTCCTTACCAAAACACTTCCAAAATCTTCACCCTCTTTCACTCTATCCCTCTCTCACACAACTCTCTCTCACTCTTGTTGTAATTGGCCTCTCACTCTCACTCTCACTCTCACTCTAACCCTCTCACTCTAACACTCTCTCCTCTCTATTTTGCGCACGGGGGAAGCAGAAATGATTTCTGCTTCCCTCCTGTGCGTGACTTCGTGTAAAAATATTTCATTTCAATTAACGTTCGAACGACTCATTTAAACGTTCGAACGTTACTTCCTACCGGTTAAATTATCAATATTTTCGTTCGAACGTTTAAATGAAACGTACGAACGTTAAAGCTCACCACATAAAACGATAATCGAGCGGCAAAATTTCTGCCAACCATTTATTAAAGTTCGAATGTACATAAAGTAACGTCCGAACGATACAATTGAGCGGGAAATTTCCCACAAAAAATTTAGAACGTTCGAACGTAACTAACTAACGTTAGAACGATAAAAATTTAGAAAATTAAGTTAATTTTTTGTTTTTTTTTAATGTTATATAATATAATATAGTTACTATATATATACTATATTTAAAACATATTATAGTTACTATAATATAATATATTATAGTTACTAATATAGTCTATATTTAAAACATATAAATAGTTACTATTATATATTAATGTTATTAATATATTATAGTTACTATATATATACTATATTTAAAACATATTATAGTTAGGGGTGAGCATCGGTCGGTTCGGACTGAGAAAACCGGACCGGACCGGTCATTTTGGACCGAATCGAACCGGACCGAATTTGGTCCGGTTCGGTCAGGTCCAATTTTTTTTGGACCGAATGAATTCGGTCCGATCCATGGTTCGAATGTTTTTCGGACCGGACCGGACCGAATATATTTATATATATTTTTTTATATATAATTATACTATATTATAATTATGTATAGACTATTAATACTATTATATATTTGTATAGTTATACTAATGGTTATATTAGTTGTTATATTAATTTAGTTATATTATATTGTAGTGATTTATTATAAGTTATAAATTTATAAGAAATTATAACTATATTATATATTAGTATAAGTTATAAGTATAGATTATAGACTATAGTTATACTTTTTTTTTTTGAAAATGGATGTTTCATTCATTAAAGCAATTGCTAGATACATGGAGGGTAATCCTCAATAAGAATACAGTCTTCATGACATCTAAGACCATACTTTGCCAACTGATGGGCGATAACATTAGCTTCCCTATGGACATGCAAGATAGACCAAGAAAGGAACTTTGAAAGCATAATTTTGGTATCTTTGATAACGAGACCAGTGTTACTCCAGCTTTCCTTAGTGTGCTGAATTGCCTTCACAATCGAAAGTGAGTCACCTTCAAGGATAATTTGTTGAAATCCCAGTTCAGCACAGAATGAAGCTTCCCTTCGAGTTGCTATAGCCTCACCAAGGAGAGGGTCAGGAAAGAGATCCATAGATGCGCACAGTGAGGCCATAACAAAACCTTCTGAGTTCCTAACAATAACACCTATCCCCAATCTCTGATTGCCTTTGTCAATGGCAGCATCCCAATTGGCTTTGTAGTTACCGAGTGGAGGAGCAATCCACCTGCTGGTTTTTGTTTCTTGGACTTTAGTTTGCTTCATTCCCTTCTCAAGCCATAAGTTGATGGATGCCAACTCTGTTTGGACCTGCTTTGACACTTGAGAGGGTGAATGAAATTGCTGTTCAAATAACCAAGTATTCCTTTTATGCCATATAGCTTTTGCTGTGGCTGCAAATTCAATAAGCTCCACAGGGGATAAGTGGGCCATTAAAGGGACCAAGGTATCTTTGAATGAGCCTTCAAGGACACTAAGTTTCTAAATCCTTCTTGAGCTCAAGGCCCATACATCTTGGGCAGCACCACAAGACCAGATAGCATGAGCTACTGATTCAGGTTGAAGGAAGCAAATGGGACAGAGAGGAGATTCTCCCATTTTTCGTTTAATCAAGTTCAGGTTGGTAGCTAAGGACTTAGTAGCAGCTCTCCACAGAAAGGCTTTAGTAGCTTGAGGTACATGGATACTCCAAATTGTGTTCCAAAATTTCGAACTGGAGTTCTTGTTTGAGGACTGTCCCACTCTATCTTCTGTAATTGAACCTTGAAGGTAATAAGTACTTCTCACAGAGAACTTTCCATTGCTTGAGCATCTCCATGTCAACAGATCTTGATCCTGCATAGGCTTAGTGGAATCTGTTTAATTAACTGTGCTTCTGAGTCTGAGAAAATGGCATATATGAGGGGGAGATCCCACTGCATGGTGGCTGGATTAATGAGCTCAGAAACTGGGGCTTCAGCATCTAGGATGTGAATAGGAGATTGCACTTTGAAAGTAGATGGACAAGGGATCCACGGGTCCTTCCATATCTTGATTTTCCTACCATTGCCAACTTTGCATAATAGTCCTGCTTTAAGTACTGGTCTGGCCAAGGTGAAGTTTTTCCAAACAAAAGAGTCTTGAGCTCTTACTTTAGCTGAGAAGAATTCAGATGTGGGGAAATACTTTGCTTTAAGGACCTGGGCTGCAAGGGACAAAGGGTTTTGAATGATTCTCCACCCTTGTTTAGCCAATAGAGCTAAATTGAAATGTTCAAAGTCCCTAAAACCCAATCCCCCCTGCTGCTTTGGTTTCCCTAATGTTTGCCAGCTCAACTAATGAATTTTAGATCTGCTATTGTTCTGCCCCCACTAGAGGATTGCAGCAGCTGATTGAGTCTTCTAAGGATGGTTTTTAGGAGTTTAAAGATGCCCATGCTATAAGTAGGGATAGATTGCAGCACTCATTTTAGTAAAGTCTCCTTTCTAGCTTGAGATAACAGGTTGCTTTTCCAGTTGACCATTTTTGCTTTGATTCTATCAAGAATAGAGTGGAAGGCCTTGGTTCTGTTTCTGCCCACATAGGCTGGTAGTCCCAGATATTTATCAAAAGATCCAGAAGCTTTTATCCCTGAGTGTTGTAGAATGGCATGTTGGGCTTTAAGTTTTGTATTGCTGCTGAAGAATATAGATGTTTTCTCAATGTTAAGTCTTTGGCCCGAGACTTGTTCACAGTTGGATAACACTTGCTGCAATCTACACCATTCATTTGGGTTTGACTTGCAAAAAACTAGACTATCATCTGCAAAAAGGAGGTGGTTTACTTGAAATGAGCCTCGGGCAGCTGGGATCCCAGAGATTACTCCCTGCATCTCAGCTTGGTTTAAGCTATGGCTGAGGAATTCAGAACAGATGATGAATAGGTAGGGAGATAGAGGATCTCCTTGCCTAATACCTCTAGATGGGGTGAATTTTTCTTGAGGTATGCCATTCACTAGAATAGAATAGTTGACTGTGGAGACACACTGCATTACCAACTCTATCCATCCACTATCAAATCCCATTTTTCTCATTACTTTACTCAAAAAATCCCATTCCACACGGTCATATGCTGTGCTCATATCCAGCTTGAGGGCCATATAGCCATTATGCTTACCCTTTAGTCTAGTTTGCATGGAGTGCAGTAGCTCGTAGGCAACAATTACATTGTCTGAGATAAGCCTTCCTGGAACAAATGCACTTTGGGTGGGGGAAATCAGGTTAGGCAAGATAAGCTTGAGTCTGTTGGCAATGGTTTTAGATATAATCTTGTAGAACACATTGCAAAGGCTGATTGGTCTGTAGTCTAGTGTAGAAAGAGGGCACTTCTTTTTGGGAATTAGAGAAATGAAGGTTTGATTAATCTCTTTAAAGCCCTTTCTAGTGTTTAATGCTTCAAGGACAGCTGTTGTTACTCCCTTTCCAATGATAGGCCAATGTTTTTGATAAAAAATAGCTGGGAAACCGTCTGGGCCTGGAGATCCAAGAGGAATCATGTCCTTAATGGCAGCTTCAACTTCCTGTTCATCAAAAGGCTTAGTAAGAGAGCAGTTCATTTCTGCACTGACAGAGTGAGGGAAGGAATTGAGGGCAGACTCGATATTACTTGGATTAGAGGAAGAGAACAGAGTTTGATAGTATGCCTGAAATCTCCTAGCTATTTCTCCCTGATCAGTACACACCCTGCCATCCTCATTTCTGATTTGTTTAATTTTATTCACCTGTTTCCTTTGAGAAGCACATCTATGAAAGTATTTAGTGTTTCGATCCCCATCCTTGAGCCACCTTTGTTTGGCTCTTTGCCTCTATCTCAGTTCTTCTTCTTCAAGATAGCCATCTATTTCTTTCTGGAGTGCACTGATGTGTCTACAATGCTGGCCCGAGTTCAAATTTTGTAGTAGTCTAAGCTGTTCTCTCTTCTGGATTAGTAACCTTTGCCGCTGACTAAACTCCTTCTTACTCCATATCATGAGCTTCTCCCTGCATGATGTCAATCCATTCCAAGTAGACATAAGTTTTGAAGTCTGAGGAGTTTGCTCTAGCCAAGTTGCTTTAATAAGTTCAGTGCATCCTTCTCGTTTGCCCCAGGCCACTTCATATCTAAAGATCTTTTGCTTAGGAGCTATTTCATGCGCAGAGTTTGCACAGGAAATATATAAGGGAATATGATCAGAGCATTTTCCTGGTAGAATTGACACCTGATTATAGTCAAAGAGATTAAACCATTCTTCATTAACTAAGGCTCTATCCAGGCGACATTTGGTAAAATCAGAGCCCTCCCTTCCATTACTCCAGGTAAACTTTGAGCCTCTATATCCCAGATCCACAAGACCACAATCTGATAAGGCTATTCTGAAATCTTCCATCTGTTTAAAGGGGCGTGTGTTGGAACCAAAATATTCATCCTGAAACATAATTTCATTAAAATCTCCCATACACAGCCATGGGTTATGAATTCTGGAATGAATTAGTCTAAGAAGATCCCAACTGTCACTTCTTTTGGCAGTGATAGACTGGCCATAGAAACCAGTCACATCCAATTCTTACTCAAAAGGTTAGATGAACCTGAGATAGAGATATGATGATGTGAGTAAGAGTCTAAGATCGCATCTAATTCCTTCTTCCAAAACATAGCTATACCCCCACTTCTACCAAAACTGTCAATAGAAAAGCAATGGTCAAAATTTAATTTGTCACGAATAAGATCGATTTTCTTCCTACTACACTTTGTTTCACTGAGAAAAACAATATCTGGGCCCTTCTCCTTCACCAAAAGGTGAAGTTCACGAACTGTCCGAGGGTTCCCAAGCCCTCGACAGTTCCAAGCTAGGTGTTTCATGGGGATTGGCAGGGTTGGATACCAGCCACTGCCAATTGAGCTTTTTTTGTTCTCTTTCTTGTCATGATGAATCCTTGAATTTCTGCATTAGGTTTTTTCCTTAGTTTTGGGCCACTAGATTCACACATAACCGTATCAGGTGGGCTATGGGTTTCTCTAGGCCAGTTCTCTAGCCCTCCTCTTCCACTTAGTTTTCTTAGTACTAACAACATTGAATTTAATAGGTGAGTTCTGAGAAGATGGGCTGCCTTGTGTCATGTCTCTAGCAGGCCTTGGAGAGGCTTGACTAGTGTTATCCAGCAGATAATCATGGTGTGGCAAAGCTCCTTTTGACGACAAGGACTATTTAGAGTGATCATCCATCAGGTGTACAGTATCAAGGTGATCAGAGTTTACCTGAGAAGGGGTGTCTGATTGCACTTCTGTTCTGGCCCTATTGCTCTTTGCGTGAAAAGGTCCCAATGGTTGGTAATTGTCAGAGCTCCCAAAGTTAGCATGTTCAACGCCTACTTTGGATTTGCAATTGACATGCTGTCCCATCAAATCTTCCTCATTCCTGCTCGCTTCACTTTTGTTTTGGCGCCAACTTCCTGTGTTTTCGAAGTCACCCTCCTTCTTGCCAAATGCTGGTGAGTTCTTCAGCTGTGAACTAGCTCTAAGCCAGGGACCATACTATGGTCTTGTTTCTTCACGACCTTTACTCTTAGATAAAGGAATTGGGCAGGACAAGCCAGTATGTTTGATGGCACCACACTGGAAGCAGAAAAGTGGAAGTCTCTCATACTTGAAAGGAATCCAGAAGCGTTTCCCTTCCATGTTAATGAACCTGCCTTGAGAGAGAGGCTTACAAATATCTAATAAAACTCTGACTCTAAGGAAATGGCCCCAGGCCATGCCACTTTCATCCACATCCACCGAGACTACAGTTCCCGCCGCTGCACCCACTTTTTCACCCATGGTTTTGTTCATCCCCGCAAAAGGCAGGTCATGTAGCTGTATCCAAAACGGTTCCTCCTTGAAGACTATGTCTTTGGGTGCCACACATCCTTCACAATCAAATAAGCAAACTAGTGACCTGTCAAAAGACCAAGGCCTTCCCGATAGAACACGTTCCTTCTCCAGTTGATTATGAAATTCAACCAAGAATTTGTTGAAGCCAAGATTTTTAAAGGAAACCTGTCCCTCCACTTTCCATGCCTTACTCATGGTGTTTCGAAAAGCTCCTTTGTTTGTTTCTTTTTCCGCAACAATAAAGGCAGCCAAGTAGTTCCTGCTTTTTTCTATAGAAGATAACAGTTCCTCAAATGGAATGATGACTTCCTGCTTTTCTTCCTCTGTGAGACTTAAACCTTCGTAAAGGTTAGATAACTCTTCAGCCATACCGTAACTCTGTGGGGATCACTCGACAGAAAACTCTCTTCGGAGCAACGTCCAAGAGAGAACCTCTATGTCCAAAAGAACAGTAGAGAGGAAAACTCCTTCTTTCCAGGAAAGAGGAGAGATCTACAAACAATGGACTATAGTTATACTTATACAATTATACTTATACTAAATTACTAATATTACTAATATATTGCTATAGCCTATAGCCTATACTATATTACTAATAGTCTAATACTTTATACTAATACTATTATATAGTTATACTATAATTGTCCTTATAGTATTAGAATCATAAATTATACTATAGTTATACTTATACTAATATTACTAATATATAGCTACACTATATTACTAATAGTTTAATACTTTATACTAATACTATTATATAATTATACTAATCATGATTCATAATAACTAATCACTATAAGTCTATCACTATATATATTTAGTATCAATGTATTAATATATTCTTTAATGTATTACTAATATTATTAAGTATTAAGCATTATAATATAAATTATAATATATGTATAATTTATAAATTTATAATAGTATGTATATTATTATTTATAATAGTATGTTAAGTATGTATCTTTCTTAATTATGGATATAATATGTATGGATAATTAAATTATTCATGCTTATTGCTTCATATACAAAATGTTAAAAATTGTATATGGCTCATTATGCATTAACATACTTTAAGTTAGTAATAAAGTAATAATTAACATCATCAATAATGTATTTTTATCTAATTTATTATCATTGACCATATAAAATATTTTTTTATTGAGTTTGTTACGTAATCCACATTAATAAGTCACTTAGTTTAATTTAGTATTGTAAATAATTTTTTTATTAATTGATTAAAAAAAATAATAAATAAATAAAAAGAGGCTGGACCGAATGGACCGAACCGGACCGAAAGCTAACGGTCCGGTCCGGTCCCCTTGGGTGTTCGGTCCGGGCCCGTCCGGACCAATTGATGGACCGAAAACCTTCGGTCCATCGCCGGACCGGACCAGACTGTGTGCAGCCCTAATTATAGTTACTCTAATATAATATATTATAGTTACTAATATAGTCTATATTTAAAACATATAAATAGTTACTATTATATATTAATGTTATTAATATATTATAGTTACTAATATAGTCTATATTTAAAACATATAAATAGTTACTATTATATATTAATGTTATTAATATATTATAGTTACTATATATATACTATATTTAAAATATATAAATAGTTACTACTACATATTAATGTTATATAATATTTATTAACGTTCCAACGTTTCATTCCACGTTGGAACGTTAATACAGATAACGTTCGAACGTTATAATTTGTTAACGATCCAACGTATTTGAAACGTTGGAACGTTAATAAACATAGCGTTCCAACGTATTTGAAACGTTCGAACGTTATTAAATATAACGTTCGAATGTTAACTGTATATAAATCCAAAACCGAACGCCCGAAACTCATTTATCTGTTTTCTTCCGTTTCGACGCCGCACTCCTCCGTCACCGCCGCCGTGAAACTCCGCCACAACCGTCACTAAAAGGTACGCATCTCTATTTTATCTAAAAGTAGATATTTTATTCATCGATTTGGATCGATTTGTATTAAAACCGAAACTTGTGGTAGCTGGATTTTCAACTCAATTTTTCGGCCACCACAGGTTACCATTGGTTAAAAGGTCACCGTAGAAATGTTTCTTGAAGTGTATACTTCATTTCTACAGTGACCTTTCGACATTTAGCCCAGTAGAAATAGGATTTCGAGCTTTCGAGAATGGCTGAGTTGACTCAGCCATTCCGTCTCGTAACATTCGAATGTTACACCAATACGTTCGAATGTATGCCATTTCAATTTCCTAACGGTTGGCCTTCCACGTTCGGACGTATATTTTATACGTCTGGACGTTACTACATTTACGTTCGATAGTGTAATTGAACGTTCGGACGTAATTTTTTTTAATTTTTTAAATATTTTTAACAATTTAACGTCCGAACATATAGCATTTAAATTTATGATACATTCTATGTTCGGACGTTTAGTTAAACGTCCGAACGTTATATCTTTACGTTCGAACGTTATTAATATACGTCCGATTGTTTCATTGTAACTTTTGGACGTATATTTTCTACGTTCGAACGTTAATGCAAATCAGTTTAATATTAAGACAAATATGCATCAATAGTATTCACAATTTTGTTTCATTTTCTATTTTCAGGAGATGGCTCATCATTTGCATTCAAGGAAACAAGGGAGGGAAGGAGCCACTCAAGACACTGCTCGGATCGGGTCTCGTACTGTTATGGTTGAGCGAGAGGCCCTGATCAACAAGTTTGACGAGCTCACCTGGGAGCAGACCAACCTAAGAGATGTCTTCCTCAGTAGAGGCTGGGGAAATATTTGCACATTGAGGGGTAAGGCATATCCCTCTATGGTTCAGGAGTTATACATGGAGATGTGCTCCATGCCTCAGCACGCATCCTCTCACACCGTGACTGTACGCAGTGTGAAATTTGAGTTTTTAGCTGATGTCATCGCCGACCATCTCGGGATTCGTCGAGGAGTTCAGACATTGACTGAGGCAGATGTAGGCACTTTTGCATCATCTACTGGCCCACTTGATGCATCATCAGCCAGAGATGCAGACCAGTCAGAGGCCGAGGGTGTTGAGCCTTCGGCTACGGATGACGACCGAGACGAGGATTTCTACATCCTCACCGGGAGAGACCGCATGCAGCTCGAGAGGCCGAACTCCTTCCACCAAAATCATTTGCTTCCGTTCTTCCGCATGTTGCATCTTATAATTGCAACAAACGTGGATCTTATGGCACATAAGACCACATTTAGTCGGACTCGGGCACAGTTTTTGATACGGGTGGCACGTGGAGATGCCATAGATTTGCCCCTCCTCATCTTTGACAGGATCCGTTACGAGGCGAGCATCGTCTCCACGGACAACCTCCCATACGGTGTCCTGCTCAGCCAGCTACTACTTGCTCGGGGAGTCCCAACCCAGCCTTTAAAGCTGGCCAAAGATTAGATGAGCCCCCTTGACATGACCACTCAACGATGTAGCATTGGACAGGCGAGGGGACGTCGGCCACCCCCTGTAGCGGATCTAGTTCCTCCGACGCAGCCCCAGCCTAGTGTGGGGAGTAGTGGTCAGCAGCCGACCAGTACATCTACTGGAGATGTGCGGCTTGCTTGGGTTGATGCAGTGATCTCGTAGCTGACTGCGCATATCGATCGTTCGATCGATGAACGGCTCGCGCCTCTAGAGGCGTCTGTCGCTGAGATGTCACACCGTGTACATATCCTCAACAACAAGGTTGATACCTTAACTGAGGAGGTACGGGCCTCTATGACTTTCCCAGACGGCGATATTATATGAGTGTTGTTTATATTCAGTTATCATATTTTATGTATTTTGTTTTTAATATTTGTAAGGAACAATATTGTTTAATATATCTATGGTTTTTTAATTACAATTCTCAATCTTCTTTAATGTTATATTTTTTAACTTCAATACTAAATCACTGCATTTCAAATATACATAAACATAAATATATAAAATATATAAATATATAATTATATTTTACAAATTGTGTATATATAAATGTATACAAGTCAATTTTTTAGACTTGTATCCAAATTATGCAATTTAAAAACCACATAAATTTAAAATTAGAACATATTTAATTTAAATTTATAAGTAACGTTCGGACGTTAATTACTAAGGTTTGAACGTTTGCGCCAAAAAATTTCACGTTCGCACGTACGTAGCCACACGTCCGAACGTATTTGTGACGTTCGAACGTAATTTTCTCATTCTTTGGAACGTAAAAAAAATCTTATCCGTTTTTAGTGACGGTTTTCAAAAATTGTCACAGAAAATACTTTTTAGTGACGGTTTAGTAACTGTCACAAATTCCTAACTGCCACTAAAAACCAAATGTGTTGTAGTGATTGAACCTTGCACATGATAAGGCTGGAGCTGGCCGCCGTTTGGTTCTTACATCAGCTAAGAATTAGTTGAAACTTAGCCACTGCAATATTTATATAGAGATAGCCCTTTAGCTTTTGTACAGCTTATTACCATCATATCCCATTTTTATAGCATATTGCACGACGCGGTCGAGCTCCTCCTCTCCGATTAATCCATCTCCGTTTGCATCAGCATGGTGGAGGCATGAAGAGCTCTCATGTCGCTTAAAAGAGAACCGAGGGATTGGAAGGCATCTTTCTTCCCTGCTGAGAAGACAGTCATGGTTAGCATCATGTTCTTTGAAAATAGTCCGTAACTGATTTTCAGTTCGGGGCTCACAATGCATGACGCTATTACGAAAGGTATCCGAGGGATGTGGAGCTGGGTGGCCGCAAAGGCAAATTAATATATAGGTTTATAGGCATTTTGGGTTTGATTTTCAAATCATGACTCCAGCATTCAGCATATATGCATGGGGATTTTATAGGCCCTTTCTTCTATTGGTGTTAATTCAAAGAGCATGATTGAAGCATTTATTCGAAATAATTGTATTGATCATGACAAGCAAGTGGTACTTCATGTTGCATGCAATCGTGTCGACGGATAGGACAAACAGCAGGACTAGGGGGCGCCCGGGGACCCAATAATATTGTCGGGGACCAAGTTGTTCGGTTTGACCCTCGCAGAACCCAATAATATTGTCGACTAATGTCCTATTATTAGTAGAACCCGTCAAAAGGAGAACAAATTTCAGAGCGCGCGGTACAAATTATGAGAATAGAATTAATGAACACACGAAATATGGCAAAAGTAATTCACTTATCGTGCCAACAGTACTGTATAGATCATGAACAATAGATATTGTGCTAAGTTGGGATTCAATAGATATTGTATATGAAAGGTTAAACTAGTACAATATAATTTGGGTAGCTCATGATATGAATTGAATCATACTTCAAAATTTATTAAAGTTATTATAAAGGAATCATGGTCTTTTTAATTAAAGGTTTTATTGGTTGAACAAACTGATGCCCTCATATTTGATCCACCCTATAATATATAGTTTCATGGTAATGATCTGCAAGTGGCAAGAAAATCTGAAAGCAGGCCGGGTTGGATAAAGAATATCATCTCCATTTCACTTGAAATGTTATAGATAACATCAATTAAGTTTGTACTAAACATAAGGTATATATGTTTGTTGTTGTCTTTTTAAGAAGGATTATATAACGTTTCAAGTGGCTATTGGTGCTGTCCACGGCCGGTGGCCAGCACCGATGGTTGTGCCGTACATTCCGATATCAATATGTGAAGTAGAGAGGATCCTTATCCAAATTTGTGGGCCATGTAGTCATCAAAACAATTAGAAAAGAAACAAAGAAACGAATCTTTCAATTCCTTTTAATTGTTTACATAAAAACTCGAATGATCCCATGAAGATATATATAGCATTATCTGAAGTATAATCCAAGTTAATGCTGAACTGACAATATTCCACCAAAAACTGGTTGGCCATGAGTTTGAAATTTTGTTCTATTTTTTTCAAAAGGATTGTGTAGGATTTGCATACATGACCACAGTTTAGATTGAGAGTAAGAGAGATAGACGCATATAATGAGTCCCATACCATTTAAGGCTTCCCGAGTAAATTTTGTGGGCAGCATTAAATACTTAATAAATATTGTGATTAGATCCACTTTGTATGCCTATCTTCTATCTTCTATCTGATCCTATCTCGTACTCTAAGCCCTAGAGTTTAGACAAGAACTCTAGGAGATGTAAAAACCTGTATATTAGCTACCTACAATTCGACCCTTGTTGTGCATGGTTAGAATTAGATTAAGGCTGAATTCGTCAGGTTGTAGGCAGATGGTTATAACTTATTACCCTTCTCATGTTATGGTTATTTTTTGTAATAGAGATCCACTCTCAACCTTGTAATTGGAAGGTTGATCATAAATAATATCCCAACTTACGTCAGCAATCTAAAGATAATTCCCATATATATAAATATATATATATATATATATATATATACGTGCAGTTTAGTTTGGCTTTTCGAGTGCACCAATCCGAGTTTCAGTGCTCAACTCCTTAACCCTGCTTACCACGTGTCTACTTTCCCACTCCACTATTTTTTAGCAAATCCACCGGCCAAAAGCATTATAGACAAGAAGTATTTAGAGACGAGTCCCCAAAAGGATCCAATTCTAGCAAGTTTAAAATTCGTAAGAAAAATTGATACGAATTGGTAGAACTTATAGTAATCTTCCCATTGGGTACAAGCTGACGAAAGCACTATATAGAAGGAAAATAACAAGCTAACACAAACAAGCACTAGTACTTCATCATATAAAATACATACAAGCAGTAGTACTGAACCAAAACACATACAAGCACTGAACCTTGCAGTACACAAGGAGCCGGCCGCCGCTTGGTTCTTACATTATGTGAAGCAGAAACTTAGCTAGCAACTACATTTATATACTAACATGCGTGTTACCAGACACACACTATATATATATATATTTGATATTATAAGGAATAGGGGAAGATCACTATATGTTATATCCATGTTTCGAAGCATATTGCAGAAGGGTGCCGAGCTCCTCCTCCCCGATTAATCCATCTCCGTTAGCATCAGCATGGTGGGTTGCACGACGAGCTCTCCAGCCGGGCAGACGAGCACCGAGGGCTCGGAAGGCCTTCTGTAGCTCTTCCTTGTTTAGACCCCCGTCGTTGTTAGCATCGTATTTTTTAATAATACCCCGTAACTGATCTGCAGTTAGGGGCCCTTGCTTAGCCACAAACTCAAGACGAGTCATGTTATTAGAAGTACAGGGAGGTGAGTGGCAAAGGCAAATAGGTTTATAGGCTTTTCTGGTTTGGTTTTCGAAGGACTCCCGCATGCATGGGGGTTTTATAGGCTAATTTATTGATCTATGGTTAAAGAACATATATGATTGAAGTAGCTATAGTGTAATATTTGTTACCATATACTTTGGTGAGACAATATATATATATTCGAAATTATCTTGACAAGCAAGACGTTTCCTGTGCGTGTATTGGATTATATATATTGTATAAGGTACAACATTAACCACAATATACAAAAGTAGTTGCATGCACTCATGAAAGAATCATGAAAAAAGAGATGGCCGGACCAAGTTGTTTTGGCTTGACCATCGCGAAACCAAAGTTGACTGTCCTATTATTAGTATATAGAACCCACTGGTTTACACCTAGCTTGTGCCAGAAATTTGAACCGCCTTTTTGTTTAGATTAAGAGATAAGTTGAGATGATTTGAAATGAGTTGAATAAAATACTGTTAGAATATTATTTTTAATATCATTATTGTCTTGAGATTTGAAAAAGTTGAATTATTTATTATATTTTATATGAGAATTTAAGAAAGTCGTAATGATAAGATGAGATGAGTTGAAATGAGTTTCGAATCCGAATAGAGTAAAATCAAAGCCCTCGTTCAGTTTTAGGTCTTGTTTGGTTATATATATGAGATAAGATGAGAAATCTAGCTGTAAATGGTAGTTAGTGAGATAATTAGTTAATAGCAATGAAATTATTTTAGTAAGATGTTTTATGGGATTTTGAAAAATGAGAGAAAAAATTAAAGAAAAATATTATAAAGTTGAATTATTTTTTATGTAAGATTGAAAAAGTTGTAATGATTAAATAATGATCAGATGAAAAATTGAAAACTTAAAAATTTGAAATTGAAAAGTGTTTGTATTTAAATGATGTTTAGATAGTGAGATGAGATGTGATGAGATAGACTGAGGGTATTTCATGTGAAACCAAACGGGCCTTAATATAAGAATAATTAAATAGTGTGGAAATAAATATAGATAATGTATTAATATTGTGGTATTCTCGTACTATCAGTACAGAATGTCAGGCTATTAACTTTAATGACATGTCATCCTTCGATTGGAACAAGATTGTATACCATTACTCTAAAATTACCGAATAATTACTCGTTACATCATACTTACCGATCATCTTCTTACAATTCATATAATCAAATATTCAAACGTCTCAAGAAATGTAATTCCATTTTTTCTGGTCAGATAAGCACAGGAAGATGCAAATATAGCAAAGATGAATATTTCACATCAAAATATATTTAAGATCCTATAAATTCTTCGATTTTAGTAAGGACATGTAAGACTACATAAAGTCGTGTAGTGTATAAGTATTATGTAGTTATTTTGAAAAAGAGTGAGATCTATTATTAAAAAATTAATTTTTTTTAAGTGAGTCGACCTATATTTATTCATGACTTTTTTCAAAATGATTATACAGTATTTATGCACTCACAACTATAATTATCATTTTTCTTTAGTAAGAGGTCCAAACACTAATAAAGGAATTCGGAATCACCACTTTCAAATTAAACCTCACTTTTATGTAACTTTTGGATGCATTCGCTGTTTGCAGATACTGAAAACCCCTCCAGTGGACCAGTATAGGTTCTTTCTTATCTTCCCATGTTCTCATGTTCGGTATGTTCATCCTTGACTCATCGACGATCAATGTTGACCATGCACAGTGCCACATTTACCAAGCCGACGTAGTACTAGTGCCACATGACACTGGCACGTCAGGCTGGCCCGGACACAGTGCATGTGCAACAAATTTTTCGATTTTAAATTCTATTTTTTAAAAAAAAATTAAAGAAAAAACTAAGAAAGTAATATATTTACAACCGATCGAAGTACTAAATCTGGAAAAAAAAATCTCTTTTATATACTTCCAACTAATCTCAAATCACTACAAGAAGAAGTGTTTTTTCCGGTGATTTTATGTTTGACGGAAATAAAATCGCCAGATACAGAAACTAGTGTAAAAAATAACCGTTGCTAATTTCATAAGAAGATATGCAAATCTCTCACAAAATCAATATCATTTAGTTTTTGGGAATATCTAGCAAAAGAGCATGGTAAAACATGAATTTTTTAGCATCTCTAATTTTCATCACAACATTGTCAAGAGAATATCAATCACCACCTAAACAGAATTAACACAATTATATGTTAACAAAATTAAACTAGCACCTCTAAAATAAGACGAAACATACTAAAGATCCCACGACAATAATCCTATGGTTCCAATTCTCTCTCTTTCAAGTGTCTTCACTTATTGTATTTAATTTATTTACAATAGAACAGATTTATTGTTTCTACATTTTTGTTGTTAATTTTTAAGGTTTATTATTTATGACACCAAAGAAAAGTATTGATATATTGGAGATAGAAAAACTAATTGAAAGAAATTTCTAGGCCTGGAAAAGGCATATAACTTTTATTTTAACTCATGAAAAAACCTTATATACATTAACAAAACCAAAACAATAAAAAAATGTAGAAAATGGCCTGAATGGAAGTGGAAGCATTGTATGAACCAGAGACAAATGGGAAGAACACAATGCATGAGCAAAAGCTTTGATTTTGAATTGTATGAATGATAATATCATTCCTCTCTTTGAAGATCATGAAACTCCCAAAGAGATTACGGATGCAGTTGAGGCAAATTCTAGTTTAAGGACGAATATTTGCATATAATTATTATTGGATAAGTATAACCAAACATCCATGAAAGAGAATGATGATATAAGCGATCATGTACTCTAAATGAAATTGATTGCAAAAGAATTATACGATACTGGTCATCCTTTCACCGAAAGAGAAAGAATGAAGAGGAGGAATAGAAAGAGTGAATCATCCAATTTATTAATGGCTCAGGACAAACATTCTGCACAGAACAAAATGAAACCAAAACAGTTTAAGAAAAAGAAATGGTTGAAAAAGAGGCAAAGTAAACTATTTATTAGAAACTTTTTCAAATGTGGGAAGAATGAGCATTAAAAATCACAGCATCCTAAGTAGGGAAGAACAAAATCAAGCAAGAAAATTGTGCTAACAGTTGTGAAAGTAATGCTCGTGGAACCAGTATCAGCTTTATGGTGGATTGACTTTGTAGCAACAAGACATATATGCAGGAACAAAGAGCTGTTTGTCAATCTTGAAGAGGGGTTGACTCTGGGTTGACATTTTCTGATTATTTGAATGTGTCTACTGATTGTGCATACTTATGGCATTTGAGATTAGGCCATATAAATAAAAATAAGATGCTCAAAATATATAAAAGTGGATTAATACCACAAATAAACTCATATACCTTGATACATGTGAACCATGTATCCAAGGAAACATGAGTAGTAAATCTTGTTCCAAAAATTGAAAATTCACAAATTTACTTGAAATTGTATATTCTGATATTTGTGGACCCTTTAAAGTAAAAACTCAAAGACGAATGAAGTACTTTATTACTTTCATCGATGACTATTCAATATATGAGCACATCTACTTACTTAAATATAAACTTAAGGCAATTGAGAAATTTAAAAAATATAAAATAGAAGTAGAAACCTAGTTGGATAGGTTCATTAAAGGTTTGAGTGGTGATAGAAGAGGTGAATTTGAAACTTTGAATAATTTTTGCAAGTTGATCGGTATAAGACATATTTATACTATGCTATATAAGCCTTAACAAAATGACATTACAGAAAGAAGAAATATAACTCTATTGGATATGACGAGATCAATGATAGCATATTTTGATCTACCAGCACATTTTTGGAGTGTAACATTATTGACTGCGGCATACATATTAAATACAGTTGAAACTAAAATGAAACCTCTAACACCTTACTAGATATGGACGAGACATAAATCAGACTCAAGTAAGCTCAAAGTATGAAGTTATAAGGCACAAGTGCTCATCCCAAAGCCACTAAGAGATAAATTAAAAAGTAAAATCTAGGAAAGGAGGTTTATCGGGTATGTAGAAAATGAAAGTGGTTACATATTTTATCATTCTGATAGAGGATACATAGAAGGTAGAGATGCCGTTTTCTTAAAAAATACAAACCAGATTATTCTAGTTGATCATGTAGATTTATTGAATAATTTTGAAAATCAACATATCTCTATAGAATCTGACAATGAAAATCTTGACATTACTCAGACAGAGAGTAATGGAAATAAAAAAAAAGTTAGAAAAAAATCAATCTTCAGGTATTGATGTTGGAAACAGTGGGAGTAAAAGAACCAGATGGTCATCAGTATTATTTCAAGACCAATATTATGCTCTTAATACTAGTTTGAAAACATAGAAAATGATCCTGAAGATTTTTCTGAGGTAATCAATAGTATCGATTTAGACAAATGGCTTGAGGCCATGATAGATGAATTAGAATCAATAAATAAAAGTAATGTTTGGAAGTTAACAGATCTTTCAAAAGATAGAAAAGCTATTGGTTGCAAGTGGGTTCTCAGATGAAAAATTAAAGTTGATGGAAGTTTCAAAAGCAAGATTAATGGCCAATGGATACACTCAACAATTAGGTGTAGACTTTGTAGATAATTATTTGCCTATGGTGAAGTTCACATCCGTAAGGATTATCATGTCCGTTGTTGCCAAGATGAATTTGAAATTAAATCAGTTAGATGTAGAGACAACTTTTTTTAATGGTGAATTAAAAGAGAGGCCATTTTTATGATTCATCCAGAAGGATTCCAAATTGAAGAACGTGAAGAAAAGTCTACAAGTCGAAGAAGTCACTTTATGGACTTAAGTAATCTGCAAGACAGTGGTACTTGAAGTTTCATCAACCCATTTTGGAAATGAGATATAAAATGAATCTACTAGATCATTGTGTAAACAGATGGAAAAGTCATAATACAATAATATTATTATCACTATATTTTGATGATATATTACTAGCAATTAATTGTCTAGATTTAATGGATAAAATAAAAGAATTCTTGAAATCTAAATCTAAAATGAAAGACATGGTTGAAGTTGTCTATGTCCTTGGTATAAGAGTTTTGAGAGATAAAAATTCAAAAGTGTTATATTTAGATCAAGAAAATATCTAGAAAAAGTATCTGATTTGGTATAAAAAACTGTAAACTCTTAAGTTCACATGTTTGTAAAGATAATATTTTAAATAAAAGTATGTGCCCAAAAGATGAGGATGAAATAAGCGAAATGCTTAAAATTCCTTATGCTCAAGCTGTGGGAAGTCTCATGTATCCAATGACAAGTATGAGACCGGACATTTGTCATGTAGTAGGATTGTTAAGCAGATATCAATCTAATCTAGGCAAGGAACATTGGCTAGCAGTAAAACGTATATTAAGATATTTACAGGGTACCAAAAATATAAAATTACGCTTTGAGATCAATAATCTGGAATTAATCAGCTATAATGATGTTAATTTTGGAAGTGATGTAGATGATGAAAAATCTATAAGTGGATACATATTTTTATATGGTGGAACAACAATTTCTTGGTTGAGTAAGAAATTGTGTTGTGTTGCTAAGTATACTATGGAAGTAGAATATATGTTTTTGTAGTACTACAGTGAGTAATGCATTGTGGATGAAACACTTTATTGAAAGCTTAAACTTGAATACATCTATAGAACCAATCAAGATATTTTGTTATAATTAGTCTGTGATGTCATTAATAAAAAGTGGAATACAAAGTTCTAAAGAAAACCCATTGATGTACATCATCACTATATTTTGAAAATAGTGGAAATAAGTAAGCTCAGGGTTAATTTTATTTCCTCGACCAAGATGGTAGCAGATCCAATGACAAAGAGATTGTTTATGAAGAAATTCAGAGACATGTGACTAGAATGTGATTGAGAGATACTTAGGTAAAGTAACCTCATGGTCCATATGCATAACTCAGGAAGTTTTGGAGACACCTAGATAAAGTTGTTATAAGATAATTAAGAAAAACCTTATGAATGACTTTAGGGTGAGTACTTAATAAAATTTCATTGCAGGTTGATTAATCAAATGAAAATTTAATCATTTATAAAATTGTTGATAAGGCGATTGGAAAAAATCTCAAGATTAGGCTTTAGAGGAAGTAGAACCTAACGAAAATTCAGGTTGATACATATGTGTGTTCGGCTGAAGTCGTCAATTGCGATGAAAATATTGATTCAGTCACAAAGAATTGAATAGTTCACTATAGTTTTAGTGAAATAAAGTCACCCTTAATATGTGGTCAATGAGAGCATATATGGTAAATGGTGCGGTAAGATAATGTAATGACAAAAGCGTGTGCACGTAGATGCTTGTTATGCTCTAATGTTGATTTGCATGAATTTGCATATGAGAGTTGAGTAGTGCAAATTTTGTATTGGTACCAAGGTAAAATACTCAATTGGATTCATAACCATTTTTTGTGTGATCAAGTGGAAGATGTAATTGTAAGAGCTGTGATCACACCAAATAGTGTCCTCCTTGGAATACACCCTCTCCATGGTGATGGTTCCTAAGGGGTGATGGTTGAGGAAGTGTCAAGAGACACAACCATTGTTATCTGGTCCTGCATGGTGATGGTTACCAAATGCAGGACCAGATAATTGGATGCAAGACTAGATAACTGGAAGTAATGTAAATATCAGAGTATGAAATAACAAGACCAGATAACTGGAACTGGTGATAATAAAATAAATTATAAGTAGGACCAGATGACTAGATAGACCAGATAATTGGAATTTGGTAATAATGAAAATAGATTGGAAATAATTAATGAAAATAATAGAATTTATTCATGGTAAAATAACTTACAAAGAAAACTCAAAAAGGAGTAAGGAGAAATCCAGAAAGTAGGAAAGGGAGAAAGAAGGAGAAGTAAGTAGAAGTTTGTAAGAAAGTCTGCCTCCCTTCTACACAAGATTCTCTTTTTATAGAGTAAGGAGTTCCTATTTACAATAATTAAAGTGAAATAGTAAAAGCATAAAAGCCGTGAGTGAACAGTAAATAATACTGTTTATTCACGTGAAAGTAGGGTCAATGTTATGTCTTTAGCATAATTTGCGGGAGCATCTGCTGTTGACATACAGTGGTAGAATCTTGACAAGAAGGACTAGTCAGTATGTTTGATGGCAGTCTTCCTTTTGTCTTGCAGTGTCGGTGAATCACTCATCATCAGATAACCTTTGGGTTCTTTCAGAATCATGTCCAAAAATATTACTGTAAGGATCAGCTACTGAAGTTTCAGATGATGTTTCTGATTTTTTTTTTCCTTTGAATTATCATTTTGTAAAGACTTCTTAAGTAAAATGAATTAAATCCTTTTTATGAGGCCATCAAGAACAACACTTTTCTTTTTGGTCTTTGAGGACTTATTGGATTTTGTAGAAGTTGCCTTCCCTTTTTGTGAAGCAGATGATGAAGCAGATGGTGAAGCATGCGCCTAGATTTGAGGATATCCAGTTGGAATAAGAGAACCATATGTGATTGTAGGGAATTCTTCTTTATTTTGCAAATCGGGGACAGTTTGCGGGAAATCCCTTATCACATAATCAATAATATTTTGGGTATAGGGGAACCTATCCCACCATTTTGTGAAGCAGTACCGAACTAAGATATCACCATTTCTTTCATAGTTCCATTTCATGATCCAATGGATCTTGTATCATTTGCAGAAATGGAGAGAGTAAGGGAACTTGGCCATATGTCTGTCCAGTTTTGGACCAACAACATTGGTGAAGCATTTGAATGCTCTTAGGGAGCATGTCAGGGAAGTTTTCAGGACTAGGACCAAATTGGTTCCACCATTTGAGAAACCAGAGAGGGAGTTTTCCTTTGAACTTTTTGTGGAAATTAAGAAACCATGAATGACTAAATAATTGTAAGCATCAATAAGAAACTTGGAATAACATAAATCTGGACCAAGCATCAATATAGTCATAATAATTGTAAGCAATTTTAGAATCAGCAAGTCTCTTTGAAGTAAAGGGATTGGTGCCCCATTCTTCTTCTGTAATGACTTGGAGGATATAGGTACTATGGTAGATTAATTTTGTTTTATCAATCTTGTCATAAATAGGTTTTATGACAATGGAATCAGTATGGACAAGAATACTAGAGTAGAATTGGAGCATTTTTACGGAATTCTCTACTATCCAGTGAAATCTAGGGGGAAAATATGATGAAGCAATTTTGAAAGGATCTGTATACGTAGAACGGTTAGGTTCTATATAAAATAGATTCTAAGAATAGAGTTTTCGGATATACTCGGTTTTGGATTTTGGAAGTAAATACTAAGTATTAGTGAATTTTGAAGTAATGGTTTTAGAATATGGATCATATGGGGTTGAAAAAGCTTGCTAGTGGGCAAAATATGTTTTGATGCAATATTTTTAACATCTTTTTCTAAAACATATTTAGCACTTTTGCAATCAATGTGCAACAAAATTTTTTTATTTAATAAATCACTCTAAAATTTAGAAATACATAGTACTATAGATAATATTTCTTTTTTAATAGTACTATAATTATTCTGTGTAATATTCCAGACTCTAGAATGGAATCGAACAATTTGCTCAGATGAACCTGGTGAAACAACTTATTTCAGAATGCCATCATAACCAATGTCAGAGGCATCTGTTGCAATAATTTTAAAGGAATCAGAAGTAGGGATACTAAGACATGGAAGAGTTTTGACATGTGTCTTGATTTGTTTAACCAAATTAGTATGAATTTCTGTCCAAGGAGGAGGATTTGTTTGTAGCCTTTCAAAGAGTGAGCGATATTGTTTCCTTATATTTTGGTAGAATTCAACAACATAATTAAGAGAAGCAAGGAATCTTTATAATTTTTTTATTTTTATTTTTATCAAGAATGACATCTGGAAATTTATCAGCAAATTCAATAGCCTGATTAATGGGTCTAATTTTACTTTCAGAGATGTCGTAACCAAGGAATTGAATCTTGATTTGAAATAATTTGATTTTCTTGGCTGAAACAACAAGACCATTTAATTTGATGATATCTAGAAAGGAATTCAAATGTTTCCAGTGTTCATCAATAGATTTAGAAAATATAAGAATATCGTCAATATAAACAATGGTAAAATGACTGAATGAATTGAAAATATCATTCATGATGCTTTGGAATTCACTGGGGGCATTCTTGAGACAAAAAGGCATTACATTTCACTCCTAATGGCCAAAAGAAGTAGTAAAAGCAGTTTTATAGCTATCTGACTCTTTTATCTGGATTTGCCAAAATCTTAATTTTAGGTCAAATTTGGAGAAAACGATAGCCTCACTCAACCTATGAATCAATTCATGTTTGTTGGGGATAGGATATCTAATCCACTATAAGACTTTGTTCAAATGCTTGTAATTAATAACCAGGCGGGGGGTTCCTCTCTCAATTTCAGCATTTTTCTGCACATAAAAAGCTGTACAAGACCAAGTAGACTTACTATGCCTAATTATTTTTTTGTTAAGCAAATTAGTGATTTTGTTTTTGCAAAACTCCAAAGCCTCGCTATTCATTTGAATAGGCAAAGCCTTGATAGGAATATTCTTTTCATTGAAATCTTTGATATAAGGAAGAGTAATAATATGTTTTTTCCTATACCAAAAAGCATTGGGTAAATCAGAACAAACATCATAAATTAATCGTTTGTTAAAATCATCAATTTTAGATTGAAGTAAAGTACTAGATAATTGTTCTAAAATCTTTTTGTATTTGATTTCTTGTTGAAAGAAATTCAAATGTTTAGTTTTTGTAGAAAGCAAAAATTTCAGACTCTTATCCGTATCAATTTCAAATCGGGAAGTAAATTTAAATCTAACTTTTTGTCCAAAAGGATTAGTAGTGATACCATCTTTATTAGATAGAAAAGGATGCAAAGAGAAAATGAAAGGAATTCCCAGTATAACTTTGTCAGAAATATTTCTGACTAGAATAGCAGGAATCTTAAAATAGACATTGTCTTGGCAAACATGAGCAGTTTTAAGCTCATAATTGATCTTCATCTAAGATCCATTTGTCGAAAATAATCTTTCAGTAGATTTTTTAAAATATTTACTAGGTACTAATCCTTTCTGGATACAATTCATGTCAGACCCAGAATCAATCATGGCAACAACTAAAAATTGAAATTCATAGCAAACAATAATATTAACTCTTGAAAACCATTTGGGAGGAATAGTATGATGGATTAAACATATTTGATTTTCAATAGCCTTCTCTTTTTTGCTAGAATCAGAATCATTTATTTGCTCATTATCAGAAGGAATATCTTGATTAAGTTGTTTGTCAATTTTAAAACACAAAAATTCTTGTATTAAAACNTTTTTTTTTTTTATTTTTTTTTTTTTTTTTTTTTTTTTTTTTTTTTTTTTTTTTTTTTTTTTTTTTTTTTTTTTTTTTTTTTTTTTTTTTTTTTTTTTTTTTATAAAAGTAATTTCATGTTGTAAATCATTGGTATAGACCCCTTTGGGCTTTTTCTTTTGAAATCTCTCCAAAGTGTCTTGGAAAGTAATCCTTTACTGAGAAGTTTCTAGTTCTTGACGAACCATGGTCTTTTTGAGTTTATGAAGATATTCTTCTTTAAGCTCGAGATTTGTAATCTAAGAGATCAAAGTTAACAAAAGATTTTCTTGTTCTTCTGCCTTGGTTAAAACATTAACTCAAGGTTTTACAACAAGAGTCATTACAATTACAACCAAGCTTGATATCAGTAAAATCAGGAGACTCAGTGTCTGAGTGATAGTTTGAATCACTAGAACTAAACTCATGAACATCAGATGAGGAAGATTGTGTTTCTAGGAGTTGAAACAATTCTTATTGATCATTGACGTCAATATTCAACTGATTGAGCTTCTTTTTGAGTTTATTGGGCTTCTAGGGGCATTTATTAGTAAAATGTCCAGTTTTGCCATAATTATAACATTTTCTTTTTGAAAAATTCTTTTTCTTAGGAAAAGATCTAGAAAAATTTTTTTTTGGTATTTTTTGTAAAAATCATCATGGGGTTTTCTCCTTATCCCACCATGAGGTTTAGAAAATTTTTGCTTTTGCCTGGATGGAGCAATATGAGGAAGCCCAAATTGTTCACAAAATATTATCATTTCATGTTTGGCTTTCTTGCTATTTTTCATCTGTTCACGAAGCATTCTTTGATCATTGCACATACTAATATCAAGTTTTTTAATTATACTAAAAATATCACCATAGGTGTAATTTTCATCATTAAGAAATCTCGAGATGTCAGTAAGTTCTTGTTTGACTTTATGAGCAAATAAACAAAATAATCTATCAATGAACTTTTCTTTCCAGTAAGGCATATGACTATCGTCTCTAAGCATTACTTTAGATATAAAAACATCTTAATACCATCTATAATCAGACATCTATCAGCATCGTAAATTATTCAAATAATCACTAATACGATTAGTAATGTTGGAAAGAGTTCCAACAAAATGTTTAATAATAGTGTAAATCAAAGTATTAATACCGTCAGGAAATTCCATTCCTACAGCTTCATCAAAGATAGGTAACCCTTCTTCATTACACTTTATAGCATTCTGAATGATTTCCTTTGTTTCAGTAGTGAGATGCTTATCCCACCAGTTACGAAGAACACAGGAAAAACCATTAGTTAAAATTATGACAATATTTGGTTGTCTTATATTATTATTAATATAAGCATTAGCAACTAAAGACATTTTACTCATGGTATTGAGGATTTCTTATTCAGATAGTCCATCAATATTCCATTCGTAAATTTTATCAGCAGAGTAAGAAGATTGAGTTTGGAAAACCTTTTCTTCAAATTGTAAATCAGGGGGAGTACGTCTGGAATACTAGTTCTTCGTTAGACTCATTGGTTTGGATCATTTTGAATAGAATCTGGCTATCTCAAGTTTAAATTAAAATCTTGAAAATTCTTTTCAAGTGAATCAATGTTTTGAATAGTAGAGGAATCACTATCAGAAGATTTATTCGTGATTTCAACAAGAACAGCCTCCTTTTTATTGCTAGTTAAATCACTAGTAGAAGGTTATTCTTTCTTAAGATCAGCAAGCATTTGATTGATCATATCAAGGTTCTTGGCCTGTGGAGTTTGAAAATGAATTTTAGGCCGATCCTGTAGTAAAATAATCAAAGGTTTTTCAATAGTTTTTGAAATGGGGACAAAAGTAATAGGTTTTTCTGCCTTTTCTTCAATCGTATCTAACTGTCTTCCTATGGTATTAAGAGCAAGATTTACAAAGTTATTTTGATGAATAATCTTTTTTGTTTCTTTCAAAATCTTGTCTTCTTTTGGATCCTTGGACACAGTTTCAGGGATCTTGAAAGGAGAAGCAGTTACTTCGCATCCTTTTTGGACAAAATTAGTTTTTACAACATTCAAAGTATTTTAAAAAACCTAGTAATTTTCAACAAAATCAAAGAAAAGAATGTGCCTTTGCAGGTCATTCATTTTTTCTTTCCATTTTCGTTTAACACGTAATTTTTCAGAAGCAGAAAAGGTAGCATGATAAGTTTTTTTTTTTTTTTTATCATGATTTTTTTTTGAACTATATTCATTTACAAAGGCAACTAAATCAAATTTAAAAGGCCTATTTATCACAGTGAGGCTGTGATGAATAGGTGCAACTGGTGCAGCCATATCTGAAGTTGTAGGAGATAAAGAGGAAGTGTCTTCTTCTTTATCAGCTTCTTCCTTTATAGATTTATCCTTAGATGTTTCAGCATCCTTGGTAGAATAATAAGCAGAAGTGACTTGAGAGGATGTAGAAAGTCCTTTTAATTTTAAATCCGGGTTGACAGGCTGGGTTGTTTTGACTGAGTCTTCTAGAAATTGTTTGAGATTTTGGTCTCGTCTTACTGGATTATCAAAACCAGCAAAATAAAATCTAGATCCAGCAAAAGAATTTCTTCTTATGCTAGGATTACTAGTCTGATCAAAACTGATTTTAACAGTACCATCCAAATATTGCTGAATATAATCTAAAGTGCAATCATCATAAATATTTTTCACGGGAGGAACTTCGTGTTCTAAAGTCCATTCATTGGCAAGAGAAATATCTTTCCAATAAACCATCTTTGGAACTTGAATATTCACATTTGGGGTAGAAATCTGGATCAACAGAGTTTTCCCCGTAGTTGGTTTTGAAATAGCTTTTGGATTTCAATTTGTTTTAAAAGACGATAATAAATCCGATAAAGAAGAGCAAATGGTTTGTTTCCTTCTAGCATGTCATAGCTAAAAGTTAAAATATTCAGAGTTAAAGCTTTGACAATGTTATTGTCATCTAGAGTAAGAGTTAAATCAGGAAAACTGTCAAAATGAACTGGACCACCAAAGAAAGGAGATTGAATCATTCCCAGAATACTAGTTCCAAACTTGTTGAATCTAGCATCTCGTAAACATAGTAGAACAGAAGCATTGATGCATTTCCTTGTTAAAGGTTTGACAACAACTTGAACAGAACCAATATGTAAATATTTGTATCCTTTTATCAAAAAATCTTAAATCAATTTTTTGTTAAATAGACTACATTTTTCTTGAGATTTTGAAATAGCATATGTTTCTTCAACTATTCTAACGTTAAAAGCAGTATTAAAAGTAGATTGAACCCAAGAGGTTTGGTAAATAGAATTTGAACTAATTTTTGGAATACTCTATTGGTTGAAATCACTTAAGGCAGTTTCTTCAAAAGAATAATCTTCTTCATTAACAATGTCTGGTGGAATTAACAGATGACCTGGAACTAATAGTTGAATTAGATCTAAACATTCTACTCATTTTGTCACCAGTCAATATAGTCCATCACACTTCAGTGCCTAAGCTTAACATCATTATCTCGACCTGACAACCTAATTGCCCTCTACGCTCTCCGGCAAATGGGTCTTACTAAGGTACTAGATGGATAACAAGGAGAAAGATCAGACAAAGTAAGAATTCAGGAATTGGATTGAAAGCCAACAAGATAAGTGAAATGAAGAGAAGTAATTACGAACTATCAGCAGCCAAATGGCTCTGATACCAAATGGTTGAATTGAAGAGACACAACCATTTGATTTAAATGATTGTGTCACTTACGAATGGTTGTGCCCCTTGCCAACTAGTGTCACCATTTTATCCAAACTTTGTCCATTTTTGTTCTATATAATTCTACAATTTAAATTAAGCCACTGCACACATACATATATAATATACATAAAGAGAGAGTAAGAGAGTGAACACATCAGTTTTTGGTATGTCATGCATGTTATTAGACACATTATATATGGCAAATCTACTATCGGATAGTGGATGATATTTTGTAGAGTAATACATTGTACAAGTTGCAAATATATAAGTCTTGCACAGATCTTTTGTAAAAGAGAAATACTCTAGGCACAAAGAGATTACTCAAAAGTAATCCTACAAACTGATGTAGTTTGATGTGGTTTGTCAGATTGTAAAATTATTTTTATTGTAAAACAAGTCTAACTGATCATATAAAACCACGTCAGTTTGTGAGATTACTTTTGTGTAATCTTTTTGTGGCTGTAGCACTCTTATTTGTAAAAATGTAGACCCCTCTATAAAAAACTGTTAGAAAATCAATAGTTTTTCCTAGTGGAGTCTACTAATTTTGATTTGAATCCAAATCTCAAAGTGAGAAGATTTGATCAAACCACCACACTTGAATCGTGGTGAGTATACTTCTATATATATATTCAAGATTTACATAAAGTCTAAGTACATGAAAGGAAACTAGAATCAATTACATAACGTCTAATTACATGAAAGGAAACTAGAAGCAATTTGTACAATGATATTCCTAGAATTAAGGTAAAAGATATTAGGCCTTGAATTAAGGCATAGTTTCCTTAGCTGAGCGTCAGATTTGAGCAGACATGAAGCTTGGTTCGAAAGAATTCAAAGAGAGGGCGAGGAACACTTTTGGTGAAGAGATCAGCAACCTGTAGGTGAGAAGGCACATACTGTGTCCGAAGTTTTCCAGCAACAACAAGTTCCCGAAGGAAATGATAATTGAGTTCAACATGCTTAGCCCGTTTGTGAGAAACAGGGTTAGAACTTAAGAAAATAGCACTTTTGTTGTCACATAAAAGAAGTGGCTTCTGCGAGAGGGGAACCTTGAGGTCTTGAAGGAGGTGCATGAGCCAGAGAAGTTCAGCGGCGGTAGTCGCAAGAGCACGATATTCAGATTCACAGCTGGAACGGGAGACAGTAGGTTGCTTCTTGGCACTCCAGGAGGCCAAATTATCGCCAAGATAAATAGAATAGCCAGAGGTAGAACGGCGAGTGTTAGGACAGCCAGCCCAGTCAGCATCAGAGTAAGCGACCAAAACACCAGAAACAGCAGAAGGGCGAAAGATAAGACCAAAATGAAGAGTACCCTTGACATAGCGAAGAATGCGCTTGACAGCAAGAAAGTGATCTGTAGTAGGAGCATGCAGAAACTGACTGACAGAATTGACAGCATGAGCAATGTCGGGGTGCGTGATGGTCAAGCATTGTAGGGCACCAACAAGAGATCTGTAGAGAGTGGGGTCCGAGAAAGGAGAATCATTTCCAGTCAGGTGTTGAGAGACAACCATGGGAGTGTGAACAGGCTTGCTATCAAGTAACTGGGCCCTAGTAAGGATATCCCGTGCATATTTCAGTTGACTGATAAAGAGACCATCAGTAGTGGGGGTAGCTTCCAAACCAAGAAAATAATTGAGGGAACCCAAATCTTTGGTAGCAAACTCAGAATTAAGCTTGTGAGTGAAGCTGTCAAGAAGAGAAGAATTGTTGCCAGTAATGATAACGTCATCAACATAAAGGAGCAGATAAATAATATCAGAGTGCTGATGAAACACAAAAAGAGAAGTGTCAGCACGACTGCAAGAAAAACCAAGTGTAATGAGAAAGGAACTGAAGCGCTGAAACCATGAGAAGATTTGATCAAACCACCACACTTGAATCGTGGTGAGTATACTTCTATATATATTCAAGATTTACATAAAGTCTAAGTACATGAAAGGAAACTAGAATCAATTACATAACGTCTAATTACATGAAAGGAAACTAGAAGCAATTTGTACTATGATATTCCTAGAATTAAGGTAAAAGATATTAGGCCTTGAATTAAGGCATAGTTTCCTTAACACAAAGTATGCTGCACGAGGGCATCAAGCTCCTCCATACGGCCGATGAATCCATCTTCGGCACGTTTGAGTGCATTCTCAGCTCTGATGGTAGGAAAATGAGAACCGAGGGATCAAAAAGCGGCCTTTAGCTCGTCCCAGCTGAGACGATGGTCATGGTTAATATCTTGTGCTTCGAAAATAGCCCGTAACTGATTTGCAGTGGGGGGTGCTGACTTGGGCTCGCAACGCGAGTTATTACAAAAGGTATGTACCCGGCCCAGGGATGGGGAGCCGAATGGCAAGGGCAAATTAATAGGTTTAAAGGCTTTTTGGGTTTGATTTTCATATGAGTCCAGCATGCATGGATGGGGATTTTTTAGGCTTTTTTCTATTGGTATTCAAGAACATGATTCAAGCATATATTCGAAATTATATATGTTGATCATCACAGGCAAGAGCTACTTGTTGCATGCATGCAATCTCGTCGACAGAGGATAAACAGCAGGAGGGGGGACCAAGTTGTTCAGTTAATTGACCCTCGCAGAACCCAATAATTTTGTCGATTAATGTCCTATTATTAGTAGAACCAGAACAAATTTTAGAGAGCGCGGTACAAATTATGAGGATAGAATTAACGAACGAAATATGGCAAAAGTAATTCACTTATCGTGCCAACGGTACTGTATAGATAAACAGTGATATTTATTTTTTGCCATTCCGTCCTTGCCCTAATAACTTATTTCCTAAGTTTCATGTCGTGCCAGAAAGCCATGAGATAAGCTATGAAGTTGGAGACAACGTCTTAGCTAGCCTCTCGGCCTGTTGTAAGAAGGATCTTCAAAAAGATTAGACGATGAGTGAATGAGAGAGAGAGAGAAGGCGGGGGTGACAGGGTTGAAGTTGTTGCACCATGTATAGTTTGTTGTTGTTTTTTCTTCCTTTTTATCTTTCTTGCTTTCTCATTCTCCACTAAAATGGTTTCTTGCAACTCCAAGACATGCTAATTGCATCTTTGACTATTGGAATTCTCATTATTGATATTACTTTCATGACTATGTTGATGGAAGTACGAACTGCACATACAGTTATTGTGATATTTGTTATAGGAAAATTATTAAATAGTCTAGAATTATTAATAATGTAATATTTTGAACCTATTACAGAATATCATGCCATTAATTTACATGATTGAATGCGCGACTTATGACTTGAGTTAGCAAAATTATTTGTCCATTTCTTGATAAAAGAGAAATGATATTTGCAGAACTCCGCATACTTCCTTTAAAAAATTGGATAAGTCTGTGAGCCACATGAAAAATTATTTTTTTAATGGTAGACCCCAATTTTTTTAAAGGAAATGCACGAATCTTGCACAGCTTATGTTGGGATAAATTGGTTATCAAAGGCTAATTTAAAGTATAACCGCGGAAGCAAACAAAAGAACTAATGACAATCGCACAAAAAAGACCAAGATTTAAGTGGTTTGGCTCAATGTGAGCCTACGGGCTACGTCCACTAGTGGATCAGTCTCAAGAATTCACTATCAACAAAGGTGGAGTACAAGAGATCAATCACAAAATCCTTAATCTCAAAGCCCCAATTCATCCAATGGACACTCAGGATTCTTCATAAAAGGATTCTCTCTCTCTCTCTCTCTCTCTCTCTCTCTCTCCATAGTATACGATTGCTGATGAGTTGAAAACTACATGAGAAAAACATGTATTTATAGTCCACTGCGCAAGAACCCTAATTTCAGAACATTCGCTCTAGTAGAGTGTCGAGAGGTGTCAAGCAGACGTTTAGGCTAGGAACTCACTCGAGCTGACTGTCAAGTGAGTGTCGTCTGTCTGAAGATTTGTTCGAGAGGACTATTGAGCCAAGGTCGAGCCACAGTTGAGCCAAGGTTGAGCAATAGTCAAGCCAAGCCTCTGGAATGATATTTTCAGCAAGAAATCAAACCAAACTCAACAAATCTCCACCTTGGCTTGAATTCCATTAAACCTAAACAAAAAAATCTATTAACCAAACAACCAACCCCATCCAACAAATCTTCTAAGGGAATCACAAACCCCGAACACAACATCTATCCTTGAAGAACTCAATTTCCACCCAAAAGTCTTTAATTCCATAGACAAATTGACCAAATCGCAAGCATAGTCCTAATGAAAAAGATTCAACCTCTTCACACAAAGGAAACACACCACTAAATAGACTGCTTCCTTGAACGACGACTTTTGAATACACACAAAGGTAAACAACAAATATTCTCTGCCAAAGTAAGAACATCACAAAGTTTGCATGAGCATATCCCAAAAGTGGCCAAAATGCATCCTCTATCTATTAGATAAAACTGTAGACTTCTCTCATTATGTGCCAATGCCCAAATCAGAGTCATGCTTAATTTCAAAAGCATAATCTAGAGTACATACCTCTGACACTCTATTGCGAAGCCCTCCCAGCAACTCCACCTTCTTACTATAACCTTACTCTCCTTTCCTATGGAAACAATAACTGAAAAAAAAAACTGTAAAAGGAGAAGGTTCACTCAATAGCAAGCTGTGTTGACTGCTTCACATAAATTTGTAGACAAGCCTGGAAAACCCAAAAGCATACTACAGGCTCTCACACAAGAGTCTGATTCACTATTGGCAACTGTATGGTCTAAAGAATGCTCTACCTTCTTGTCTATAGATCACTAGCCTTCTCAAGTATATGAAAACATCAAACACATCACAAAACAAAGAGTTTTTAAAAAATAAACAAACCCAGACTTTTTCTTAAGAGTAATGCTACTCACCATACCAATTCTTATTATCCCATGATGTGGTATTAGATGATTGGAAACTATTTATTATATTTCACTTATGAACCTATCATTTAATACCACATCATGGGATGATGAGCAAATGATTGATGAATAGATTTTTTCTTTTCTCAATGTTCATCAACAAATATGAGTATAAACAGAGCACCACATCACACAAGATGTACTCCAAAAATCAGAAAGAAATAAATTGTAGTAAACCTGATTTTGCAATGCTTTACAAGAATACAATGCAAACAAGAAATCAAACTTTTATGCCTTCTGTTCACACAAAGCAAAAAATTGCTTACTCACAAATGACCACACTTGTTCACCCATATTGCCCAATCACATGTGCCACAAACGAGTAATACCTGAATCTGGAATGTCTAAAGATACAACTCCACCAATCACTGTACTGCTCTAAAAAAAAAAAGTCTAATTGTCTTCTTCCCTGTCATTGCCACTGAAGAGCTCTTGTAAACTCGAATGACTCCATCTGCAGCTGAATACTGGTAACCAAAGGAATCAAGAATTCCTCAAGATATAAGATTTTTCTTCAAAGGCAGAATATGCCGAACGTTAAACAAAGTTCTAATGATTCCATCATACATCTCAATCTCAATTGAACCGATCCCAACAATATCACAAGCCATATCATTCCCAACCAACACGGAATTACCGTTGACTGATTCATAGGTAGTGAACCAATTTGTCTTGGAACACATATGGAATGTACAAGCTGAATCCATGGCCCACTTATCACCAAAACGATCACTAGGGTCGTTGGTTGCTAGGACAACATCGGAGTTGTTAGACTGTTCTTCAACGTTAACACCATTGGAGGAACTTTATCACACAAAGAACACTAATATTTAAGTAGTTCGGTTCAATGTGAGCCTACATCCACTGGCGGGGTCGGTCTTAGTGAACTCACTATCAACAAAGGTGGAGTACAAGAGATCAATCACAAAATCCTTAAGCCATACACCCAATGAACACTCAGGATTCTTCACAAAAGGATTCTCTCTCTCCATAGTATACGGCTGCTGATGAGTTGAAAAATACATGAGAAAAGCATGTATTTATAGTCCACGGCTTGAGAACCTTTATTTCAAAACATTCGCTTGAGCGGAGTGTTGAGCGGTGCTGAACGGATGTTTAGGGCAAGAACTCGCTCGAGCTAACTGTCGAGTGAGTATCGAGCAAACTCATGAGTTGGCCTCCCGCTCGAGCTGACTGTCAAGTGGGTGTCGAGCGATCTTTCTGTCTGAAGATATGTTCGAGCAGACTTTTGAGTGAAGTGTCAAGCCAAGGTCGAGCCACAGTCGAGCCAGGGTCGAGCAACAGTCACTCCAAGCCTCTAGAATGACATTTTTAGCAGGAAATCAAGCCAAACTCAACAGCCTAAAACTATTTTTAGCATTACTCAAATATACAAAGTCTGCAAAGATAACAAAATATTTCACCATCAAAATATCAAATTTTAAAAAGTTTTCAATTATTTTATTTCTCAAGCCATTTGGCTTTAATAATTGTCTGTAAAACTCTATTTTATTAATGCAATTCTCCTAATCAAAAAAAAAAAAAAAAAGTTTTCAATTATATATCATAGTTACGTGTCCAAACTTTCATCATGGCAATTAGGAATGACCTTTTTTCATAACCTTAAAGTAGTATGGGTTCTCTCTTGTCTTCCCACGTTCTGGTATTCATGTTCTTAGTCATCCATTGCAAACTCCTTAATTATAAATGTATTTGATTTGATAACCAAATTAATTAGAATGCCATAAATCATTCAAATTGTTTGAAGCCAAGATTGGGATTCAATAGATATTGTATATGAAAGGTAAAACTAGTACAATTTGGGTAGCTCATGAATATGAGTGAATATATATCATACTTCAAAATTTGTAAAACTTATTATAAAGGAATGGCCCTTTTAAAAGGTTTTATTGGTTGAACAAACTGATGCCCTCATTCCACCCCATAATAGTTTAACCAGTAAAACAAGGATGATTTATAAATTTGAATCTAATATAGCCAATTGGAGATCAGATAAGTTTTTATGGAAGCTGATTGTGCTAGCTAGTTTCATGGTCATCGAAATATGGTAATCTGCAAGTGGCAAGAAAATCAGAAAGCATGTTGGATAAAGAATATCATCTCCATTTCACTTGAAATGTTATAGATAACATCAAGTTTGTACTAAACATAAGGTATATATGTTTGTCGTTGTATACTTCCTATAAATGTACCTGGGCTCTGCCTATTAATTCTATGAATACAATATCTTTGATTACTTACAAAAAAAAAAAAAAAAAAAATGTTTGTCGTTGTATTTTTAAGAAGGATTATAACAACAAAGAAAGGAGGGGATGATGAAGGGCTATTGGTGCTGGGTATGGCGACCGCTGGGTATGGTTAATAATTCTGTGCTGATTGTCCGTACGTTCCGATATCATGTGAATTACTAGAGAGGATCCTTATCCAAATTTGTGGGCCATGTAGCCATCAAAACAATTAAAAAAAACAAAGAAACAAATCTTTCAATTACTTTTAATTGTTTACATAAAAACTCGAATGATCCTAGTAAGATATATTATATATATATATATATCATTAGCTGATCAAGTATAATTCAAGTTAATGCTGAACCGAAGATGTTGATTAACCTATCCAGCTTTTAGTTATTCCTTTGGCTTTGTCGATGACATTATTCCACTAAAAACTAGTGGGCTATATATGAGTTTTAAGTGTGTTCCACTTTTTAAAACAGGACTGCCCAAGATTTGCACATACTAGGGCCGAGAGTGAGAGCGAGAGAGATAGACACATATAGTGGACGATCAACACCATTAAAGTCTGCTAGAGTAAATTTTGTGGACATCATTAAATACTCAATGATCCACTTTGTATGTCTATCTATCTCCTACTACTCTAGGCCCTAGAGTTTAGGCAAGAACTCTAGGAGATGTAAAAACATGTATATTAGCTACCTACAATTCGACCCTTGTTGTGGTTAGAATTAGATGTAAGAACCCTAGGCTGAATTCGTCAGCTTGTAGGCAGATGGTTATAACTTATCCTTTTTAAATTGTATGTTATGGTTATTTTTTGTGATTGAGATCCACTCTCAACCAGCTTGTAATTGGAAGGTTGATCATAAATAATATCCCAATTCATGTCACAAAGCAATCTAAAGATAATTCTCATTATATATATTTGCAGTTTAGTTTGGCTTCTCGAGTGCAACAATCCTACTTAATTTCTATGAAAACTTCAAGTTTCAGTAGTGCTCAACTCAATAGCCCTGCTTACCACGTTTCTACTTTGTTAAATAATCATCTCACTTTCCCACTCCACCTATGTTTTAGCAAATCCACCAAAAGCATTATAGACAAAGTATTAATTAGAGACGAGTCCCCAAAAGGATCCAATTCTAGCAAGTTTAAAATTCACAAGGAAAATTGCTTGGAATTGGTTAAACTTATAATAATCTCACCATTGGGTAAATACTGAAACTATATAGAAGAATGGAAAATAACAAGCTAATTATAACACAAACAAGGACTAGTACTTCATCGGGTGATCGACTTCCATATATGTAAAAATGCTCTGCTAGGGTTTTTACGTTTTCACTGTGTTTGGGTTTTTCACGTTGGTTTGCATGGCGGCTGCTGATGGCTCGCCGCCCATGGCAACTCCGGCTCGGTCCATTGCTGACCTGGTCTCTGCGGTGCCTCAACCACTGCCGGAGATGGAGGTTTCGTTTCGTCAGCCAAAAACTTTGGATGGGGAGCTGGTTTTTACTTTTTCAGCGAAGGAGATCGCAACACTAGCCCAGCCATTCCGCTATTCCATTGTCCTGAAATTTCTCCAGCAGAGACCTTCTCTAAATGCGGTAAGATCTTTCATTCGTAGTCGGTGGGGGTTGTCTAGCATGCCTATGGTGTCTGCTATGCAGCGGCCACACAATGTTTTCGTTCGGTTGGTTAATGAGATGGATTTTAACAAGCCCCTGTCCAGAGAGTCGTGTGAGGTTAATGGCGTTTTCTACAGGCCGTTTGCTTGGACACCAGATTTTGATGAAAATATCGAACCTCCGTGTGTCCCTGTATTGGTGTTTTTGCCGGGACTCCCTCTGAACTTTTACCAGCCGTCGGTGTTGAAGATGCTTACTGCTCCTCTAGGCCGGTTCATACGCTGTGATAATTCTACAACCTGTGCGACGCGGACAGATGGGGCGCGGGTATGTTTAGAAGTTGATTCATCATAGACGCCTATTACTTTCTTTTGGATCGGTAAACCAGGGGTTCCAAGAAGCAGAAGGCAGGAGATAGTGTTTGAGACCTTGCCGGCTTACTGCTCCTCGTGTAAGTGTCAGGGTCATAATTCTCGAACATGCCGTAAGGATACTGATCAGAAGAAACAGATGAAGGGAGAGAAACAATGGGTGAAACGGGTGGTTCAGCCTACGGACGCAGGGGTGGTTTTACATTCTTCGGACCAGCCTGAGACAATGGTAGTGCAACATGAACACGTTGCTCACCAAGATGATGTTGCAGAGGTTGAAAGGAATATAGATGCTGCTGGGAAGGCTCCTATGGAAGATAAAGATGGAATGGGTCAGAGTGAGAATTCGACTGGGCTAAGGGAGCTCTCTGGATCTCAAACTCATGATGTTGGAGGACCGAGTTCCTCTACTGGGCCGCAGGGTCATGAGAAAGCTTTGCCTAGTGAGCCGTGTGTGGAGCATTGTGAGGCCTCAAATATGGGCTTGGAAGCTATGGGTGAAAAGAGGTTGAATGTTAAGCCTTCATTCGAAGTCACAGATTTAGATGAGGATGGGTCTAGTTTGAATGAAGAGATGTTACTTCCAGACATTGTTGGTGAACCTGTGGAGCATTGTAATTCTAAAGGCTGTGATGGGTTGATAGTTGATGAAATTCAATCTGACTGTGAAGTTGAGAGAGACAATATGAAAGAAGACTTGCAAAAGGATTATTGTACTGATTCGGAAGGAAAAACCAGAAGAGTAGGTAAGTTCACAAAAAGAAATTCCACACGGGCTATTATTCGTCCTAATAAGCTTAATTTATGATTAGTCCTATTCTTTTTTGGAATATAAGAGGAGTACGCTCTTCTAAGTCGCGTTTAAGAAATATTATAAAGAAGTTTAGGCCTAATATTATAGCTTTGGCCGAGCCTTTCTTGATGGAAGATAAAATTCCAGCTCTTTTGGCGAATTTTCATTGTGATCAATTTGCCACTAATGAAGTGCAAAACGGAAAAATTTGGTTGTTGTGGAATTCGGTGATCTTAGTTCAGTGGGTGGCCAGTTCTAATCAATTTATTCCGGTGAAAGTTGAAGAGAGTGGGTTTGCCTTTATTCTTACAATTGTCTATGCTAAGTGCAATCCGGTCGAGCGGAAGAATCTTTGGGAGGATCTAGTTGCTACTAGTAATGGTAATCTTCCGTGGCTTCTTTGCGGAGACTTCAATATTATCAAAGATGATTCTGAGAGAAGGGGTGGTAATCCTCGTCCTTTTAGTGCTATGGAAGACTTTAATCTTTGCATTCAAAATTGTGGTGTGCTCGACATGTTTTCGAAAGGAGCGCTGATGACGTGGTGCAACGGTCAAAGCGGTTTGGCGCGTAGTTGGGTAAGGTTAGATCGATGTTTTATTGATTCTAATTTTCTTAATTGTGCTCCTAATGTTTTTTCTCAGGTTTTGCCTCGTTCCACCTCGGATCACTCCCCTTTAGTGATTCAAATGGGTGATGACCCCTTCAGGTATGGGCCTAGTCCTTTTCGTTTTCAATTTATGTGGACTGATCATGCAGATTTTTTGAGTTTTGTGGAAGGAATGTGGAATCAAGCTGGTCTTGGTTCTGGGCTTCTCAAGTTGTCCTTTAAGCTCAAAAGACTTAAGGTGGCGCTTCGAGAGTGGAACCAACGTGTTTTTGGGAGGACTACTATGGTTATTAATGAGCTTGAGCATCGTATTGGCAACCTGGAACTTCGCCTTCAAAACTCTTTTTCTATTGAGGATGACAATGATCTTGTGGCCTCTAAATTGGAGCTCTTAACTTGGAGGGGTCGTGAAGACACTCGCCTTTGTCATATGGCCAACATAAATTGGCTTAAAGATGGGGATCAAAATTCTAAATTCTTCCATGCTTATTTGAATGCTAAGAAGAGTAAGAGGGTCACTGACATGCATCTTCCTGACGGTACATTTCTAAATACCCCTCTTGATATTCATAATGGTGCCGTTGAGTATTTCAAGAATTTCTTGAGTGAGAGTAGTATTTGTGAGTTTCCCGATTTAGGGGAGCTGATTACTCCGATGATTACTGACGATAATAATTTGATGCTTTGTCGTATTCCTTCTAGTGGTGATATTAAGGATGATTTGTTCAGTATTCCTATTGAAAGTAGTCCTGGTCCGGATGGTTTTGGTTCTGGTTTCTTTAGGTCTTGCTGGGATATTGTTAAAGAGGATTTATTGGAAGCTGTTTCTGAGTTTTTTCAACAGCATGTTCTTCCCAGATATTATACTGCGTCCTTTATTGTGTTGATTCCCAAGGTTGATTCTCCTAATAGTTTTGATAAGTTTAGACCTATTAGCCTGTGCTCTGTAGTTTATAAGATCTGTGCGAAGATTATTGTGGGTCGTCTGACGAGCTTGCTCTCTAAGATAATTTCCCAAGAACAAGGGGCTTTTATTCCTGGGCGCAGCATTTTTGAAAATATTAGTATGACCCAGGAAATGGTTCATTCTATTAATAAAAAGTCTAATGGGGGTAATGTTTTGATTAAGCTTGATATGTCTAAGGCTTATGATAGAGTGAACTGGAGTTTCCTTATTCATGTTTTGGATTCTTTTGGGTTTTCTTCTCAGTTCTGTGCTCTGATCAAGCTATGCATCTCCTCTCCTTGGTACTCTATTATGATGAATGGTACTTCTCTGGGTTTCTTTAAAGGTGAGCATGGTCTGAGGCAAGGTGATCCGCTATCGCCTTATTTATTTATCATTATGCAAGAAGTGCTCTCTCGATGATTGAAGACAGCTTTTGAGAATGGAAAAATTGGCCGGTTTACTCAAGCTAGAGGTACCCCTCTTATCTCTCACCTTATGTATGCGGATGATGTTGTTATTTTTGCTAATGGTGGGAAGAAATCTATGAGAGGTATTATGGAGGTTTTACACCTGTATGAGAGTTGGACGGGTCAATCTCTTAATAAGAATAAAAGTGCTATTTTTTTATCTAAAAGCATCTCTGCTCCCAGAAAGCACTCTCTTCTTCGTATGACTGGTTTTTCAGAAGGGTCTTTACCCTTTAAATATTTGGGTGTCCCTATTGTGGTGGGTCGCCTTAAGGTCGGTGATTTTGGTGAGTTGATTGGGAAAGTGATTAAGAAAATTGCAGGGTGGAAGATGAAAATGCTGTCGGCTGGTGGTCGTGTGATTCTCTTACGTCATGTTTTATCTAGTATGGCAACTCATCTCCTTGCGGTTTTACATGTTCCTATTGGGGTGGTTAAGGCTTTGAATAGGATTATGAGTTCCTTTTTTTGGGGTGATTCTGAGGGGAAAGGCAAGCGAAAATGGGTGGCCTGGAAACATATCTGTTATCCTATTGAGGAGGGCGGTTTGGGCATTCGGGATCTTGGGGATGTCCAGAGGGCGTTACACATGAAATTTGCTTGGCGTCTTCTGCAGGGTCAGTCCTTGTGGGTAGACTTCTTTAGAGGCAAATATGTGAAAGGTAGTCATTTATCTCTCTTGAATCCTAATAAGGGAACTCGGTTTTGGAAAGCTATTGTCCGTTGTATTCCGGAGGTTCTGAATCATTCTAAGTGGTTGGTGAGAGAAGGAAATGTCTCTTTCTGGCATGATAATTGGGTGGATGGAGGTCCTATCAGTGATTATTACCCGGTCTTGGAGAGACCTTTGCTTAAAATCAAAGAGTGTCGGATTGATAATGAGTGGGATATATCTCTTTTGGAATGGTTAGTGGGTCAACAAAAAGCTCTTGATTTGTACCACTTTTTGGCTACAAGGAAGGATGGGCAGGATGTTTTGGTTTGGTTGAAGGATAATAATGGCAAGTTTACTACTAATAGTGCTTGGGATTATATCCGTGTTAGAGCTCCTTCGTTACCTTGGGCCTAGTGGATTTGGCATAATAATCTTCCTAAGAAAATTTCTGTTATGATGTGGAAGGCTCTTCATAACTGTTTGAGTGTTGATGATAAGATTAAGAATATTGGCATTCCCATTGTTTCTAAGTGCAACTGTTGTGCCATGGGTCATATGGAAGATTTAAATCACGTGCTTTGTAATGGAGATTTTGCTAGACAAATCTGGCGTTTGGCTGCGACTCACTTAGGTGTTCATATGGGTACTTTCCATACATGGAAGGAGCAAACTAATTTTTGGTTTCGACGTGCTGGTAAATCTTCTCAGTTAAGGATTATCTTTGGCCTTCTCCCTTCTATTGTCTCTTGGAAGCTTTGGGATAGACATTGTAAAGCTCGGGTTGAGGATAGGGTGGAATCAGCTCAAGTTGTTTGGCATGTTATCAAGTTGTGGATTCATAGGATTATTTCATTAGTTATGAAAGTTTCTAGGATCTCTTCCCATGATGTCGCTATTCTGCAGAGGTTGAATATTCCTATTTTACCTCCTAAACCCAAGTATGTTCGTGTGGTGAGGTGGACTCGGCCTCCACAGGATTGGATGAAACTTAATTCTGATGGTAGCAGTTTAGGGAACCCTGGGCCGGCTGGGGCTGCGGGGGTTATTCGTGATAATTTTGGTAGGTTGCAATCTGCGCATTCGGTTTTTTTAGGTCCTGGGTCTAATAACTTTGCTGAGTTGAGAAGTTTGTTAGAAGGGGTTAGGAGATGTCATCAGTTAGGTTTTCATCGGATTGAGATTGAGATTGATTCTAATCTGATTGTCAGTTGGATTACTAAGGGTGAGTGTGATATCTGGTACTTAGAGGATTTCTGGGAGGAGTTGCAGGGTATCTTGAGTTCTCTTGAGTATCGTTTGAATCATGTTTTTCGTGAAGGTAACGCAGTGACAGATTATTTAGCTAAACGGGGAGCTGGGGGATTAAATATGGATTGGTCTTTTAATGATAATCTGCCCAGTCAGCTCAACGGCCTGCTTCGTATGGATAGAATTGGTCTCCCCTACTTGCGCATCTCTTAGTCCATGGTATGTTTTCTCACCTTTTTTGTATTTTGAGTTTATTATTTGTGTGTTCATTTTGCAGGTGCTTTGTGTCCTTGGTTTTTGGTCCTGTTTTTTAGGCTTGTTAGATGGTGTTTTTGGTTTTGTTGGTTGCTTTTGACACTTGGTTTTTGGGTTAGTTTGAACGCTCATCTTGTAAACCTCCAAGTGTTTTGTTGTTACCACGGTATTCCTCCACCATAAGTGAGGGTTTTTTTAATAAACTTGGGACGGGGCCACTTTGTGTGTGGCTACCGGCTCTTTAAAAAAAAAAAAAAAGGACTAGTACTTCATCATATTATAAAATACATACAGGCAGTACTGAACCAAAACACATACAAGCAGTACTGAACCTTGCAGTACACAAGGAGCCGGCCGCCTCTTGGTTCTTACATCATGTGAAGTTGAAACTTACATATTCGATATTATAAGATATAGGGGAAGATGACTATATGTTATATCCAAGTTTCAAAGCATGTTGCGTGGTGTATTGCACGATGAGCTCCTCCTCCCCGAGTAATCCATCTCGATTAGCATCAGCATGGTGGATTGCACAACGAGCTCTCCAGCCGGGCAGACGATATTGAGAGTAGCACAGAGGAAGGCTTAATGATGATGGAAAAATAGAGGAAAGTATTAACTGAATATTATTCTTGCTTTGAATATACAGTACGTCCTATATATAGACTACAACGTATGTTGGAAAATAAGAAATGTTCTGATAGTGCTAACAATCCTAACAGAATGAAGAGTAGTAACAGAATGCAAGGTGGCGTCCGTATCACTGCATTTTATCTAGTGTAACCTTGGGTAGCAACGTCTGTTGTGAGCTCAATAGCCCTCCGCAAGATGGAGAGTAAATATTGATTACTCCCATCTTGGATAGCAATCGATTAAACGTTGGGGAGTGTATCGGTTTAGTGAGCAAGTCTGCTAACTGATGGAAGGAAGGAACATGTGCAGTGGAGATTTGCCCAGCCAATATCTTGTCTCGAACTAGGTGGCAGTCAAGCCCGATGTGTTTCATTCGTTCATGAAACACGGGGTTTGCAGCAATGTGCAGTGCTGCTAAGTTATCACAATATAGAGTGGCAGGTGCAGGTATGTCAATGCGTAAATCATGCAGGAGATAACGTAGCCAACTAAGTTCACAAGTGGCAGTAGCCATGGCACGATATTCCGATTCAGCTGAGGAACGAGAGATGGTGTGCTGCTTCTTGGACTTCCAGGAGATGAGGGAATGACCGAGAAATACACAGAAGCCAGTTGTGGATTTTCATGTGTCTGGACAATTTGCCCAATTAGCATCAGAGTATGCGATGAGTTCAAACTTAGAGTTGCTGGATAAAAAAATGCCCTGGCCCGGAGTTCCTTTGATATATTTGAGTATTTTGATAATGGCGTCGTAATGAGGAACTCGTGGCTTTTCCATGAACTGACTGAGGAGATTAACACTATAGTTGAGGTCTGGCCTTGTGTTGGTGAGGTAAAGCAGTTTTCCAACTAACTTTCTGTACAATGAGGGGTCATGAAACAATTCTCCATCATCCTTAGTCAGCTTTATATTTGGTTCCATGGGCAAGGGGGATGACTTGGCTGTTAGTAAACCTGTTTCAGAGAGTATGTCTAGAGCATAATTGCGCTGGCAGAGCTGGATCCCTGCTTTGGAGCGAGCTATCTCCATACCAAGATAATATCGAAGTGGACCCAGCGTTTTAATCTTGAATTTTGAAGCAAGAAACTGCTTTACGTCGTTGCTGGAAGTGGAATCTGAGCTTAGTAAAATTATGTCGTCAACATAAATTAGGAGAGCAATGAATGAACTAGGCGTTTTCTTTGTGAACAAGCTGTAATCTGCTTTGGATTGAATGAAACCGAATTCAGCTAAGGAGGAAGACAATTTGGTGTTCCATTGTCAAGATGCTTGCCGCAAACCATATAAACTTTTGTGTAGGCGACAAAACTTATTTTTCTTAGCTGATGGATGACTAGGAGGAGGCTTCATGTACAGCTCTTCATCGAGTTCTCGATAGAGAAATGCATTATTTACGTCCAATTGTTGGAGATCCCAGCCCTTGATGGTAGCTACTGCAATAAGGCAACGAATAGATACCATTTTAGCAACCGGGGAAAATGTGTCATGAAAGTCGATACCTTCTCGTTGTGTGAAGCCCTTTGCAACTAATCTGGCTTTGGCACGTTCAATGGAACCATCAGCATTGAATTTATACTTGTAAATCCATTTGCATGCAATCGGCTTCTTGCCAGGAGGGAGATCAACCATGGACCATGTCTCATTAAGCTCGAGAGCAGTAAGCTCTTGCTCCATTGCTGCACGCCATATTGGTTCTTTGACAGCTTGTGTGTAAGATGTTGGCTCATGGTGTATTGAAATGGAAGTAGTAAAAGCCTTGAATGAAGGGGAGAGGGTGTGATACGAAAGAACAGAGGCGAGAGGAAAATTTACCTTTGGATTGTTGGGAAAGCCATGACCTTCATGCTCAGATGTTGATTGAAGAGAGGCTGGTGCAGTAGCTTGCTGGCAATGGAATTCTTTAAGATAAGTTGGAGCATTTTTAATTCTGGTGGAACGTCTTGGGAAGCTGCTTGGGTTGGAACTTTGGTTAGGCTGAAGGACTTGAAGTGGTATTTCAGTTGATGAAGAAGAATTGGGTGGAGTGGAGGAGTTAAAGGAAGAGGAGGTGGTATGGGGCTGGAAGGGTTGTCTTGGTGTTTCGGGAGATGTTTGATATTGAATATCAGAGTTGGTAGTGTATTGGAATGGAGATGGTTGTTGTCATTTGTTTGTGACTGAGGTATGGAGTTGTTTGAGTGGAAAAATAGCCTCATGAAATATGACATCACGGGATAAGAAAATCTGGTTTGTATTTAGATCGAGGAGCTTGTATCCTTTGACACCATATGGGTAGCCAATGAACATGCATCGTCGAGCTCTTGGCTCAAATTTGGATCGATCATGGCTATTGGTGGAGGCAAAACATAGACAGCCGAATACTTTGAGATGAATGTAGTTGGGTTTGGTGTTATAGAGGAGTTCAAAAGGAGACTTAAAATGAAGGAGAGGGGAAGAGGTTTGGTTGATCAAGTAAACTGCAGTGGTGATGAAGTCAGGCCAATAATGCATGGAAAGACCCGATTGAAATTTCAATGCTCTTGCAACATTTAGGATGTGCTGGTGTTTCCGTTCAGCTAGAGCATTTTGTTGGGGTGTGGCAACACATGTTAATTGATGTGTGACACCTTTGGATTGGAAATAATGTGGCATGTGAAATTCAGCTCCATTGTCAGTTCGAATAGTTTTGATTGGAGTTGTGAACTGAGTTTCGATGAGAGCAAAAAAATTCTGAAGAGACTTGCGAGCTTCTGATTTTGTTTGAAGGATGTAAATCCAAGTGCAACGAGTATATTGATCAACAATTGTGAGAAAGTATTTGGCTCCATTATATGCAGATGTTCTATTTGGACCCCAAATGTCAGCTGCGATAAGGTCAAAAGGCTTGGTTGCCGTGATGTGAGATGAAGGGAAGGGTAGCTTATGTTGCTTTGCAATTGGGCAGATTTCACAGGGGGTTTTGGAAAACACTTTGGGTTTAGATTTGTTCTTGTAAATGTCATTTATCATGCGGTGAGTCATTGAACTGTGTCCAAACCGATAGTGCCATAATTCAAATTCATCAAGTTTGGATACATTGGAGGAATTAACAACATTGGAACAGAATTCAAAAGAATGCAAAGCAGTGGGGTTGGATCTCTGTGTTTGGAGGTGGTATAAGCCATTATGCACCTTCCCCAGTCCAATCGTCATCCAAGATGAAAGGTCCTGTATAAAACAACAATTTGAGAGGAAAATTAGACAACAATGCGAATGAGATGTCAAGGACTTTGCTGAAATTAAATTGAAAGAAAATGCAGGTACATATAGGACATTTTTCAGTGTTCAGAATTCGGTGAGTTGAATATCACCGAGGTGTGTTGTTGCTGTTGTGTTTCCATTTGAAAGTTTTATCTGGTGTGTAACCGAGGTAATGTTGTGAGTGAAAAGTGAGGGATTACAGATCATGTGATCTGTAGCTCCGGTGTCAAGAATCCAAGTGGAATTGCAAGAAGAAATACCAGAGACAGGAGGAGAATTAGAGGTACTGGCATGGTTAGCTGCAGATGTGGATGTAGCTGGATTAGGGGGATGAAGTAGAGCAATGAGATGGCTGTACTACTCCTGAGTAATAGGTGGTCCATGGCTGATTTGTTCCTGCTCAAGAGTAGATTGATTAGCAAATGATTTAAACTTATTGTGGTGCTTATGGCCAAGGGGAAAACCGTTGAGCTTATAACATTTTTCTTTGGTATGTCCTGGAATACGGCAGTGTGAACACACGAGAAGATGAGGATTAGCTTTGAAGCAGCATTCCAGGGAATGTCCAGAGATGTTACAATGTGAACAAAATAGGCGGTCCTTCCGTGAGGAATGAAAATTGCGTTGGTCAGGTCCCCGGGCAGCCATTGCGATGGGCAATGAAGGAGAGTGAAGTTGCCTACGTCGTTCTTCCTGCTGGACGATGGATATGACACGATTGAGTGGAGGAATATCATCGTGAAGTAGGATTTGAGCTCGAATAGCATCATAAGAATCATGGAGTCCCATGAGGAACTGCATGACTTTGCTGCGATGTGTGTATTCCATGAGAGTTTTCACCGAGCCACACGTACAGAGAGGCATAGGTTCATAAATTTCCAATTCATCCCAGAAGCTTTTGAGTTTGTTATAATATTGGCTGACGGTGTATTCTTCCTGCGTAAGAGAAGAGATAGATTTGGTTAGCTGAAAAATGCGTGGAGCATTTTGGATTGAGAATCTGTCCCGAAGGTCATTCCACACGTTGGCTGCAGAATCTGCATGAGCGATGCTCGAACGATGTTCAGAGCCAACTGAATGTTGGATCCAGGCAATGATCATATCGTTGCATCTTTCCCATGGAGCATGTAGAGGATCAGACACATTGGAAGGTTTGAAAATCTTGCCGTCGATGAATCCAAGTTTATTTTTAATATTGAGAGCTCATCGCATGGTTCTAGCCCAGACTACGTAGTTTTCTGTTTTGAGTAGATCTGGAACGAGTGGGGTTGAAGCTCCTTCACCAGGCTGAATATAGTAAGGACTTGCAGGATTTTGAGGATTGGTTTCAGTATTACGAGGCATGTTGGAATCTGTATTAGGGGGAGTTTCTGAGTCAGTGTCAGAGTTGTGTTGGCTCATTCTTCTTATACCATATTGAGAGTAGCACAGAGGAAGGCTTAATGATGATGGAAAAACAGAGAAAAGTATTAACTGAATATTATTCTTGCTTTGAATATACAGTACATCCTATATATAGACTACAACGTATATTGGAAAATAAGAAATGTTCTGATAGTGCTAACAATCCTAACAGAATGAAGAGTAGTAACAGAATGCAAGGTGGCGTCCGTATCACTGCATTTTATCTGGTGTAACCTTGGGTAGCAACGTCTGTTGTGAGCTCAATAGACGAGAACCGTGGGATCGGAAGAATTCCTTTAGCTCTTCCTTGTTTAGACCACCGTCGTTGTTACCATCGTACTTTTTAAAATTAATACCCCGTAACTGATCTACACGACTTAGGGGCCCTTGCTTAGTCACAAACTCAGGAGTACTCATGTTATTAGAACAGGGAGGTGAGTGGCAAAGGCAAATAGGTTTATAGACTTTTCTGGTTTGGTTTTGGAAGGACTCCCGCATGCATGGGGGTTTTATAGGCTTTATTGATCTATGGTTAAAGAACATATATGATTGAAGTGTAACTGTTACGATATACTATGGCATGATCGAGACAATATATTCGAAATTATCTTGACAAGCAAGACGTTTCCTGTGCGTGTATTGGATTAGGTATATATGATATAAGGGAGACGCAACAACACCACAATATACAAAAGTAGTTGTTGCATGCACTCATGAAAGAATCATGAAAAAAGAGATGGCCGGACCAAGTTGTTTTGGCTTGACCATCGCGAAACCAAAGTTGACTGTCCTATTATTAGTATATAGAACCCACTGGCATGAGAATAAATTACACCTGGCTTGTGCCAGAAATTTGAGCTGCCCATGAGAGTATCACATGACGTACTGAAACCGAATTATTAGATGGTTTGGAAATAAATATCGATAATGTATTAAAATTGTAATCTTTCTTTTTTTTTCTTCTACTTTTCTTTTCTTTTTTTTCTTTTTTTTTTTTCAATAATCTGGTTTGATAAGCATATATATAGAATGATAAAATAATATTTCACATCAAAATATCAGATGGTATAAAGTTTTCGATTTTAGTGGTCCAAACACTAATAAAGGAATTGGGAATCACCACTTTGATCAAATTAATCTTCACTTTTATTTAACTTTTGGATGCATTTTGCTGTTGGCAGATACTGAAAACCCCTCTTATATAGGTTCTTTCTTATCTTCCCATTTTATCATGTTCGGCATGTTCGTCCTAATTGACTGGTCGACGATCAATATTGTTGACCATGCGCAGTGCCACATGACACTGGGCCAGCACTGGCACGTCAGCTTGCAGGCCGGACAGGGTGCATGTGCAAAAAGTTTTTCTTTTTTTATATAATTAAAGAAAAAATTAAGAAAGTAATATATTTACAACCGGTTAATCTGGAAAAAAAAAAATCTCTTTAAACTGCCATTTAATCTCAAATCCATCTCCAAACTCATGACAACTCACTGGTTAATCAAACTTGTTATTAATTATAAGGACTCGATTTAAAGTCATTTGAAAAATGATAGAGATAAATGGCTGAGTCCACCAAATTAGTAAACAGTGAATCTATACTAGCGTGTAAATATGAGCTCAATTACAGAATGCAAAATTAAGCAATTCTAAACAATGACAGTGATATTGTCAAAAATATTTATTTATCAATAATGAAATAGACAAAAGACTTTAGGCACAAGGGTACCAAAACAACATTAGAAATGGAAACAAAGACCATGTTTACCCCATGACAGGGTTGTTGACATCTGCGGTTAGCCAAGTTGAAAAAATGACTTTGTCACCAAAGTGATTGCACTCAAAACAGAGGCTATGTTTACACTGTAGAAGGGTTGTGCATTCTGCAGATAGCCAAGTAGAAAATAAATCACTTTGTCACAAAGTGATTGCACTAAAAATAGAGGCCACCATTTTACAGATGTGGCAAGGTTAGAAATCAAAGGCAACCATTTTACACAAGTGGCAATGTCTAAACTCAGAAACCACTATTATAACTAGTAATAGGGCTCGTAACCGAAGCAGAACAAAATCTTATGGTTTTCAGATACAGTGCAATACTAGAAATAGTATATTAAATAGGTAGTATCATATAATTGAATAAAAGTTTTAGAATTCATATACACATTTTATGCAGTAGAGAAACAAACTACAAAAATTGCTCATGTCTACACTAGTCATGATAAAATGTCATGTTTCAATAATCAGATACAGAGACTAGTGTAGAAAATAACCATTGCTGATTTCATAAGAAAAATTTTCACAAAATGAATATCAGTCAGTTTTTGAGAAAATCTAGCAAAAGAGGACTGATTAACTGAACTTTTTAGCATCTCTAACTTTCATCACAACATTGTCAAGAGAATATCAATCGTCACCTAAACATAATTAACACAATTATATGTTAACAAAATTAAAGCAGTACCTATAAAATAAGACGAAACATGATACTAATGATCCCACGACAATAACCCTATGGTTTCAATTCTATCTCTTTCAAGTGCCTTCACTTAACCCAAAGGTAACACTAGGACTTGTTCAAATCCAATTTGCAATAATCCAGCATCCATTTTAGAAAATTTTGAAAACCCAACGCATGCACACCCAAATTCTCCATTTTAATTTTTAGCAATACCATATTAACAATCCAACAAATTCACTTTCCTTCTGTTGGGATACACTTAAAACTGACCTTCTCACCAAAAATCAGCCAACAACATTAACAAAACCAGCAGTACATTCAACTCAATCACACACTCAAAGCATAGTCTAATTAATCAACAACCCCAAACTAGCCATAGTTGGAATGAAAAGTACATTAGCATAGAGGATACCTCACTAAGCATGAAGAGGAGTTCGAATGGACTTGGTGGTGATGCGGTAGAGTTTCTGTCATGGTAACATCATGAAAGGTGCAGCCGGTGGGAGAGAGTGACAGAGAGATGAGAGGGACAAGGGGACTGAGAGAGTGAAAAGGTGGGGTGAAAGGAGCTTTCAGGCGCGATGGGTGTGACGGGGTTCGGCGAGTCTTCGTGGTATTGACAATTATGAAACGCAGCACTAGGTGTGGCAGCGCATGACCACTTGAATAAAATAGGGAGATGAGAGTGAGAGACCGGGAGATACACGAATGAAGAGAGAAAGAGATGGAGAGTTGACGAAGAGAGAGAAGGCGGGCGAGAAATCGAGACAGGGAGACATACATATCAACAAGGTGAGGTGAGGCAGACCAAAGAAACAGAGGGTATATGGATGGTGTGAGAGGAGCTGAGGTACGGTTACGTGGTAAGCGGTGAGGCGGACCTTTGTGGGGCAAGGGCTTGGCGGAGGTGGCTGCTGTGATGCAACGACACATTGAGAGAGAGAGAGAGAGAGGGTGTAGTGCATAGGAGTCGGGGGCTGGGGAAGAAAATAATAAGATTTAAAAGCATTCCCATCCGGTGGACTAAAACACTGTTATACTGAAATTTTAGGAGGAAATTTAGGGATGGGATGAAAAATTCCTTCTCATCCCATTCCCTATTTTATGGTTTGATTTTAGGGGAACTACAGTTGTTCCCCAAATATGGTGAATGACTGTACATCCCCAACTCTTTCTCTCATCCCTTTCGGGTTGTTGGTCCTGCGTGTTTCTATCTTTCCACTCTCGGTTACGCTCTTCGACGTTGCCCTCTGTCATACCTGTTGCCACCATTGATGATGGTTTCTCTTCATCGGCCCAAGTATATGTAAGTTGTACTTATCTCTCACACGATTTTACTCATTGAAGCCCCCATGTGATGGCTGGACTCTGTCCACTCCGGCGCACGACTTTACACAAAATCTCTCTCCCATGATTGAATTTGATGCATATTATGGGCAGTATAATTTTTTCTTACCTTTGGATCTAACTTTGGCCACTGAAATATGTTTGCAATCTCGTGTCCTTGCGACAGTGCTTTTTTGGGTTTGGCATTTCGATTGGATCTGTCCTCAAAATCTACCATATTTGATGCTCTATGTTACCTTTTCGACTTCTTGGAGTTATGCATCTCGATCTGATTTTCTTTTTCATTAGTGTGGTTGGCATTGATTTATTTGTTTGTTGTTTGGGCATTTTTTAATTCACTGCTCTAGGGTTTCTATGTTGCCTTGAGGAATCATATTTGATTTGTTGGTCTGAGACGTTTTTCTTCTAGGTGATGTTTGACGAAATTGTTTATTCTTGAACTGCTGTGAGCAATTTAAAAGACCAATGCTTAGTTCTTTGTCCTTGGACCTATGCTGAGTTTGGACTTCTTATTTGTTCTTGAGCTTCAACCATGTTAATGGATTTTTGGGCATTTTATTATTCATGCTTTGTTCTTTCTATGTTGGTTTAAGAAATCCCATATTTGATTTGGTGGTCTGAGACATTTTTATGAGAGGGATGTTTGAGGAAATTGTTTGTTCTTGAGCTACTAATGAGCAATTTCGAAAACCAACTCTTAGTTCTTTGTGTTTGGACATGTGTTGAGTTTGGACTTCCCATTTGTTCTTGAGCTGCTGTGAGCAATTTCAATAAATTAATGGATTTTTGGGCATTTTATTTTTCATTACTTTGTTGTTTCTACATTGGCTTAAGGAATCTCATATTTGATTTAGTGGTCTGAGACATTTTTCAACTCATATTAACCTATACATAGCCTTCCTACTAAACTGATTGAATGATTCTAATTCTACTTATTTAAATCTTCTGAGTTGAATTAGAAAGATGGTTTTTATTGGCTTAGTCGATTAATTTTCTTTTGATCAGTATTGGAAATGGTTCAAATAAATTATAATGTGTTTGAGTTGATATTCATGGTTTGTTTTGCAACTATTCAGTTTGTGCATCATTATTAATTATCATGACATTTGTGAGCTAGACTTACTTCTTTGGGCATGGACTATTATCAGTTTGTGCATCACTTTTTTTTTTTTGTATCATTAATTATCATTAAATAATTATTAATTATCATTGGCATTTGGAGTGGTGGCATCTCTTGTCTTGTTACCATGGACTGACTTGTTGATGGTGTCAATTACCTAGTTTGGACTAAATAAACTGTTGTTATATTGAATTCTACCCAATGTCTTTGTATGCATTCATTTACTATTTGATACTGATTTAGGCTTATTCTCCGGGGTTATATGTCTAGTGTAAGGCTATCATGATGGGATGTAGGACTCCATGGGAGGGGGCTATGAGATAAGTGTTTTTAATAGGGCTCCATCGATATGGCAAGGTAATCCAAACCCGGGTGGCCACCAACTATTTTGTGATCGTTTTCGCAAAAGGCAATCGGGATTTTGTGGTTTTGCAGCCATTATCTTAGTTGAGCTCCTGTCTCAAACATAATGTAAATTCTATAAACCATTCTGAGCCACATTTAAAATACACAAGTGTTTAGGGAAGCGGATGAGAATACTTTTATTTTCTAATTTGTAAATTTTTTACTATTGGATTTGAGTTCTCTAACTCTCGGTTGTGATGATGAGAAATCCTTGTGGGGACATTTGGCACTTTGGCACACACTTCCACGGCATGGTAACCCGAATGACCAATACATAATGGCAACCGGTTGTTGCAGCCATGCAAGGAAGGGTGGTCAAGTATGGTCATATGTTATCATAGGATTCCTAAGCTGGCTTCCAAAATGACTTGCAAATATCGTTGGTTCTTTGTCTAACATGTGTACAAATTCGATTGTGTTGGAAATTTTTTAGATATGAATTCACAAGACTATGGAAATATGTACTTTACCAGCCTCCTCACCCAGGAGCCTGAAATTGACCACATTTATGGTGGCCAAAGTGAACAATCTCCTGTGACTTTGGATGACTCTCCACCCCCACCCCAAGTAGAGCCTCATTCTCAAAGAAAATCAGTCAGGGGTGCAAACTTCTCCCTCGAAAAAGTTAAGTTACTTGTCTCCTCCTGGATGAATAGTAGTGTTGATGCCATCCAGGGAACGGACAAAAAATATGTCCAATTTTGAAAAAATGTTAGTCAATACTTCAGTGAGTATAAAGAAAGTACAAATGAGCAGAGTGTTGGGTCCTTAATACATCGATGGTCTGCCATGTATTCGGACATTTGTATAACTTGCTTAACACATTAGTATAATTTGCTTGAGTGTTGAGACTGATGTTGAGGGTAAATACTTCAGACTTTGGCACGTAAGATAGGGTTAATACTTTAAACTATTACAGATAATGAAAATATTACAGTAACAATCAAAATATTCTTGAAGAAAACATGTTTTTTGGAATGGAAATTGTGGAAACAGAAATACATGGGCGCTACTAATGAGAAGATAGAGAATCCAACATCTTCTCTTCTATTGTTGGGAATAAATCTGTCATTGATGTTCAATTAAATCTGATTGTAGCTGATGATGTGCTGAGCTGTCTCTAATTTCATGATGGCGCTGGATGAAGTTGATAAATTCTCTTGTTGGATTGCACAACATTTCTGAAATATCATCATCAACTTGATCATATTCCATGTTTAGACCTTGATTGTCATTACGCTCGTCCTCAATGATCATGTTATGTAGAATAACATATGCTTTCATTATATTTGTTAGCTGATTGCAAATCGTTGTTGAAGTATCCCGAATGCACGCTCAATATCTTTTCTTGTGAATTTTTGTGCAGGGGCAAAGTTTTTCTTCTTATTCCCTTAGGGTGATGGAATCATCTTGACAAAGGTTGACCACTTGGGATAAATACTATCGGCAAGATAGTACCTCATAGTGTAGTCGTTACCATTAATTGTGTAATTAACTGGAGGAGCACGCCCTTAGGCAAGTTTCGTGAAATAAAAGATCTCTCTAGCACATTAATATCATTATGTGAACCGGGTATACCAAAAAATGCATGCCACATCCAAAGATTATATGAAGCATAAAATAATAGTTGATTCACGGATGTGGCCAGAGTACATATCTTTCCAGGTAGCAGGATAATTTTTTCACCTCTAATGCATGCAATCAATTCTTCCCAGTATTTCTGGGAATCCCTATTGTTCACCAACCGCAAGCAATTGAGTAATGTTATTGGCATTTGAAGACAGCAAATATTCATCTGAAAAAATAGTTACGATTGTCTTCCAGAATTGTTTGAGGCTCTCCATTGCGGTGCTTTCTCCAATACGTATGTATTTATTCATAAAATCTCCAATAACCCCATACGCCAGCATTCTAAGTGCTGCGGTATCTTTTCCATAGAATGTTAGGACGCTTTAGTCCTAACATTCGAACGTATACCTCTATAAGTTCGAATGTTAAGTTAAATACGTTCGAACGTATTTACATGAAACGTTCGAATGTAATGTTTTGTGGGTTTGACTCCTAACGTTTGAATGTGATTACCTATACGTTCGAATGTTATCCTTTTATGTTTGAACATTAAGTTCTACGTTCGAACATATTTTAGAACATATTTAATTTGTTTCCCTTTATATATATGTATACTCATGTATATCAACGAGTTTGACGAGCAAACAAGGGAGGAGAAGAGCCTGAGGTTCATATTTATTTCTAGAGGTTGGATCAACATTTGCGCACTGAGGGGGAGGATATACCCCTCCATGGTTCGCAAGTTTTACATGGAGATGTCGTCCATGTCTCAAGATGCATCATCTCACACCGTAACTGTACGCACTGTTCAGTTAGAGGTTTTGGTAGATGTCATCACCGAGCTACTCGGGGTCTGTCGCGTATCTGAGGCATCAATTATAGTGGATGCTCAAGTTGAGGACACACTAGATGTAGGCACATCTACATCATCTGCTGACCCAATCGAGTCTATGTCCAAAGATGTTGACTGGTCAGAGGATGACGATCGTGATGAAGATTTCTTCATCCTCACTAGGAGATACCGCACACCATTCAATAAGAAGAACATGTTCTCCTAGATGTTGCTGCTGCCATTTTTCCGTATGTTGCATCTCATAGTTGCAACAAACGTGGATCCTTTGGCACATAAGGCCACCTTTAGTCAAACTCACACACAATTCCTCATATGAGTGGCATGTGGAGAACTCATCGACTTGCCATTGCAGATATTTGAGAGAATCCGTTATGAGGTGAGCATCATCTTCACTGACAACCTACCATATGAGGTGACATTACTAGGCTATTACTAGACCGAAAAGTGCCACCCTAAGTGGAGGAGTGGTTGATTGAGCAAATGAACCCCCTAGACATGACCTCACATCGTCGAAGCATTGGACAAGGAATGGGGCGTGCTTGGCGTGAGCATGGGCCTACATCAGATCTTGTTCCTCCAACCCAATCTAGGGTCGATGTTGCTCCCCATAGTAGTGGGAGTACCAGTCAACAACCGATAGGTACATTTACAGGGGATGTGCGCTCTACTTGGCTCGATTCGCTCCCTGCTTGACTCGATACAATGGTATCAGATATTACAGCGCACATCGACTGACAGATCATGTTAGCATAACAGAGTGTCTCCGATGGTGGCCATTGTTTAGATATCCTAACTGAAAAGGTCAACATATTGATTGAGGGATTTCATACATTTGTAAACAACTCATTATATAAGTGTTTTGCACGTTTATCGTATTTCGTATTTATATTTTAATAGATTTCTTTTTCTATACTTTATGTAATGAACAATATCATTTAATATATCTAGTGTTTTTGTATTTCAATTCTTAATCTTTTCTAATTTGAGATTCTATTTTTAATTTTAAAACAGTTCACTTTCGAACGAATAACTTATACGTTCGCATGTAAGTGGGCATAATGTTTGAACGTACCTGAACCGTTTGAATGTAACATTTTATACGTTCGCATGTACTCATTCCAAAACAACATCGTCTAAGTTACGTTCCAATGAAACAGTATTATACTTCGAACGTATAACCATTTCTTGTCCACCTTTGGTGATGGTTCAGGACTGTCACAAATTCAATATCGTCACAAAAACTCAATTGTGTTGTAGTGGCCAAGAAGAAATTTTATTTTGACCTTCAAGCAACTACTCATTTTCAATTTACATTCCAAACTATAAAGAATACGAATTTAACAGTACCAGAAACTACCAATCCTTTTTAATTTGCACCCTTCGTCTAAAATAACCAGTTAAATATGAGGAAAATCTAAAAATTTTGAATGAATTGTCTAAAACTCTCCTCTTAAAATTGATTAACAAGGACAAAATATTAATAACATATAAAAAGAAATGTCCATCATCATCCACCCTTTATACGATCCAGATTAAACAATCTGCAAGGCGGCCACCACCGGCCTCCCAACTCTTTGGGTTTTCACTCTAGAGTAGAGGTTTTCTTCCTGTTCGTGTACAGGGGCTTTCATAGCCAAATTTACAGAAAATTAATAGAGTGTTGAGATTCTATTTGTGTTGAATTAATATACAATGGAGGAAGAGCTAGAGAGGCTCTGTGAAAAACTTTCTTTGACTGAGCAGAGGGACAAGAGGAAATGCAAGTGGAAACGAATATGCTTCAACATGCAATTCTTTGAGGTGGAATATGTTTGATTATAACACCCTAATGGAAGGCCCAAACCACATGACCTATATTCCAAAAGGCTAGTAAATGATACAAATAGAGTTCCATTGTAAACTTATAAAGAGTAAGAATTTTTCATTTTCAAGCAATGTGGGATCCCATTCACCACCTACCCTTATCCTTATGATATATATCACAATCTCCCCCTTTAAATTTCGAACATCCTCGTCAGGCTTATCCGTTGTAGGTGGCACGGCTCAACTCCTACATTTCTGGTTGGGATAGGCTCTAATACCAACTATAACACCCTGGTCTCATAGGGGTCGGAGAGTTACTCCCTGTAACTTAAAACTCACATTTCATCAATATATATACAGACTCCAAAATATAAAGTCATCAGAATACTACAAAATCTCTTAATAAAATCTGCCAATTCTCAGAAATCTTTTATGAGTAATCCACTATGCTTAAATAATCATCTCACCCATGCTCCATAATCCTGATCCTTAGCTAAACTATTCAACATTATCTGAAAAATGTTAGAAGATAAGGGGTGAGTTATCAACAATTCAGTAAGAAAAGAACATATACTAGTCTGTAAACATGAGCATTTACAGAGATCAAAATGCAGAATAGAACATTTCCATTTTCAAAGTGGGGAAGCAGAACATGTTATCAAAATATCAGAGTGAAGATTCAGAAAATAATTTCATTTCAAAAAATCTTTTGGCGTAGCGTAAATGATGATGATCATCATCAGAACAGAGGTCATGTATAACCCCCGTGGTAGGGTTGTGCATCTGCTGATAGCCAAGCAGAACATAAATCACTTTGTCATCAAGGTGTGCACTCAAAACAGAGACCACTACTATAACCCATAGCAGGGCCGTATCCACTATTATAACCCGTTGTTGAGTCGTATCCATTATTATTACCTATGATTGGGTCGTATCTACTATTATAACCTGTGGTTGAGCCGTATCCACTATTGTAATCCGTAGTTGGGCCGTATACTACTATTATCACCCGTGGCAGGGCTGTAACTGAACAGAGCGGAAACAGAATCAAATTTAGAATCAGAGAGTCATGCCAAAGGATTTTAGAAATCACATCATATCCAAACAAAGTACTGAACAAAATCATTTCACTTTCATAATCAAAGCAGATCCAAAGCATAATCATGCAAATTTTCATATTCGCTCTTTTTGCATTGGTTAGAAATAGAATGCAAAAAATAAGTTCATGTCTACACCAGTCATGATAAAATGCTTTCTCTTTCGTCAAAGTTCAATGAGTAATGACGAACAAATAACTGAAGTTATTTTCACATTTCTTTTCAAAAAATATAATGCACATTTTCATAAATAACCTCAGTTCATTTTTATTTTATGCAAAGTCTAGCATTGGAACCCCGCTTACCTGAACTTCTTAGCTTTTCAGAATTTTCCTAAAAAATGTTGAGTCAACTATAAATCGTCACCTATAAAATAATCAAGTAATTATGTAAATTTTTAATCAATCACAAATTTAAACCATTTAAGGCTAAGCTTCTACAATATCTATTTTAATTCTTCCAAACCTAAAATTTTCATAATCCTAAAATATCTCTTAATTCTAAAATACCATCAATATTTACTTAATATACTTAATCTAATTTCAACACAAACTCCAGTCCATTTAAGAAAACGATCCTAACCCACTTAAAATAATGAAAAGTCGCTATAATAAAAAATTACCCAGCCAAAAATTATTTAGAACTCGAGTCCAACCCAAAAACATTTAACTTCAAAATAACTTAACCTAACACACTCAAAACTTAACAAGTAGAAACAAGTCTCTGGGGCCCAAAATAGAACAACCCATTTTTTAAAATCTAGCTTTTACAACTAAGATGGCCAAGTTGTAATTTCCAGAAAACCTCCTATAAACCATACAGAAAGATAATAGAAATGATCCGTTTGAAAACTATGAAAAACACGTAGGGGTGATGCGGCAGAGACATACCGAGGGGGAATGAGGCATGCCGCAGAGCGAGGGGCTTCGTGCAGTGGCTTCTGTCATGTAACGTGGCTGAAAACTGAGGGGCACTAGGAGAGTGAGAGACCGGTGGAGGGGAGCTCAATGGACGGCTTGAGCAAGGACTTGCTCTGTTTTGGGAGTGGGAAAACATGGGACAATGGGCTGAGTTCGTGAAGAGGGTGGTGGCGCATGGTGGGGGGAAAGGGCTACAGAGTAGTACGTTAGGCCTTGGGTAGGTGGTTTCAGTGAGGTGGGGGTGGCGGTGCGAAGGAGCTTGATACGAATGTAAGTGGATGGACGGTTACACGAGGGTGCCAAGATGACTCCGTGTGTGGCTGAGCTAGCAAGTGTTGGGAGGCAATGATCGGGAGAAGGCTGAAGAGGGCATCAATGGTGTTTCAGCAGTTTCCCTATGCATGAGATGATAAGTGCATATATATATATTTATATATAAGGGTGGTATGAAAATTGAAAACCCTAGAGAAGGGAAGGGGAGATGTGCATGGTGTGGACTGAGGAGTTTGGAAATTGATTCTCATGGATTGGGTTTTGGTGCAAGGTTTGGGCCTTTGGGTGATCTGGTAGGGCACAATTTTAAATATTTGGGCCCACGGTTTGAATAGTGAAGGAAAACTATAAAAGGCTCTTCCTTGAATTTTGGACCTCGACTCAAATAAAAAAAAAAATCCAACTTGTTTAAAAAATTATCTCGGCCCATAAAAATTATCTAGGCATTGGACCCGGGTGTTACATTCTCTCCCCCTTAAAAAAAACTTCGTCCTCGAAATTTGTTGCACCTAAAATCAAGACTAAAATACTTAGACCTTCATACATATTTGCGCACATTGCATCTCACTTTGAAAGTTCCAAATCAAGTCTAATAATTCCTCTAAAACATCAAAGTCGTAAGTCTAAACCTCTAGTTCCTAACCAAAACTTGTTCCACGAAGTCAACCTGAAATCTAAACCTTAAATTTCGGCATAATCATTTCTTAGTCTTAAATTTCTAAGCCTCAAATCTAAAGTCACTTCCTAAACCTATAGATATCCAAAACCTCATATGTTATAGTCTGTAGATAAGAGGTGAGTTATCAACAATTCAGTAAGCAAAGAACATATACTATTATTTTGATACTACGGAACTGGGGCATTACATTGATAGTGAAGCTATTGACTGGCTGACACTATAATAGGGAAGCTTTCAACCAAACCATGAAGAAAATTTGGTGTCCAATGAAGAACAAATTTCACGATTTTGGATTAGTCTTAATACTGGCTGAATTTGAAGATATTAGGGAAAAGGAGAGGGTGAAATGGGAGGGACCTTGCTCTTTTGATAAGCAGCTGATGTCGATTAAATGGGAGGGACACAACAAGCTCACCAAATCCAGTTGACTGAAGCTCTATTCTGGGTAAGAATTCATGACTCGCCGCTCATGGCTTGAAACGAGTATATAGACAATTTAATTGGTAGGGGCTCTCGGGAGAGTAGAAGAAGTTGACCTTGAGAAAGGAGAAATGACTTGGGTAGAGTTTATGCGTGTTCGAGTATGTATTGATACCTCAAAGCCTCTGTTGCGAAGGGGAAAAAAACTAGCATTGGTTCCTCAAATCCATGCTGGGTTCGCTTTACATATGAAAGATTACCGATAATAGTGAAATATCGCTTTAAATAATTGGGGCATGGGCATCGCGATTGTGGGGAATGGAAGACTGAAGGATCTAGATGCGATTGTTGTGTTCCCTTATGGACAATGGTTGCATGCTGGTGGTATTGGCGGCACCAGCTGAAGGGACTGGAAAAAAAGAACAAAGCAACAAGTTGTTGATCGAAAAAAAATTTCGATGGCCATTCCGACAAGTGAAACAGGGAAGATGCCAGTTCAGGTAGAAATCATGGCAACATCGGATAACTGTTGTGAAATGGCGGAAAAAATGGAAGGCATCAAATCCGAAACTGATAATGTAGATGGTAACCGCCCCACTCAAATACTAGAAATATTGGAGAAGATCATGGCAACCGGAATTTTGGAGTTGTAGTTACGGGATTAGATTCCCACAAAAATAGGAATGTGGTGGAAAATTTGCAACGGAAAGGAGAAGACAAAATTTTGCCTAATAACTCAATGGGCTTGGGCCAAGATATGGCAAGCCCAGTACAAGATATTAATCAAGAGGAGACCCCACTTGCAAAGCTGATCCATAATGCAAGTGACTTGGGCTGTCCACGATGGAAGATAAGACAACGAAATGAAACCCCAAAAAACCATGAAGAAGACACTTATTCTGGAGATACGAAGAGAAAGAAGAGAAGAGACGAGCTTGTGGGGGCAGATGAATTGCTGAGAACTCCGAAACGTGTTTTGACAGCAAGGATAAAAGATGTTCAGATTGCGGAAGAACAACCCAAGATATTGGCAGAGAATGGGTTACATTCCCGCCAGAAGCCATGAAAATTTTAAGTTGGAATTCTTGTGGGCTTGGGAACCCTTGGGGAATTCGCACCCTTCGAGGAATTGTCAAGAAGGAAGCTGCGACATCTTGTTTCTTCAAGAAACTAAATTAAGGGCGCGAGCAATGGAATCTTGTAAGTATCGTATTGGTTTTGTCAATTGCCTTTTGCATTGCAATAGTAGAAGTGGAGGCGTTGTATTAATGTGGAAGAAAGATATTAACTTTTCTGTGATTAGTTTTCTAAATTCCATATTGATGCTTTTATTCAAGATGATGTTGATAATTCAAAAGACTGGTATCTCACTGCTTTTATGGACATCTTGATACCACCTATAGAATGCAAACTTGGGATTTAATTAGACCTTTGTCACGAATGGATGGGAAAGCATTGTTGATTTTTGGAGACTTCAATGAAATTTATGATCAATAGAGAAATGGGGAACAAGACGTAGACCTAAAAAACAGATGCTTGATTTTAGAGAGGTGTTAACTGACAGTGCCTTAATGGATTTAGCCTTTAGAGGCCTTAAATATACGTGGTGTAATAGGAGAGAAGGAACAAATAATATCAGTGAGAGATTAGATAGAATTATGGCAAATTACCATTGGTTCCAAATTTTCCCACAAGTAGTATTAGTCAGTCATGGTACTACTGCTTACTTAGCCATTTGGCTTGACAAGAATAGTTTGTATGGTTGTTATAACCTTATTAATGAATGGTTTGTTATTAAAAAAAAAAAAAAAAAAAAAAAAAAAAAAAAAAAAAAAAAAAAAA
>QEOT01004321.1:202539-264169 GCA_003123785.1 Pterocarya stenoptera
AAAAAAAAAAAAAAAAAAAAAAAAAAAAAAAAAAAAAAAAAAAAAACCTAATTACCATTTTTCTGCAATTTGTTAAATCAACATGATCCCCTTCCACCCATAATTTGCTGGCGATCGAATCCATCAAAAGCATGATAGACTAGGACTAATATTTAATCAGTACTAGACACAAGTCTGTAAACGATAACTCACATAGAATTATGCATCCTTGGCATATAAGTATGCTAACACACATGAGAAGCTAGCTTCTTCATACACTAAAAAACCAAAACATAAACAAGCACGTACGACACCTTGCACACGAGGAGCTGGTTGCCTTTTGGTTTACAGTAGAACATGTTATCGGACACGGTACTAAATATGGATTGGCTATCAATTAGTAGATATATATCCATGTTTCTTGGCATACTGGATGAGGACTTTGAGCTCCTCTCCACTGACCAATCCATCTCCATTAGCATCGACATGGCGGAGCGCTTGTTTGGCTCTCCAACCGGGTAGACGAGAACCGAGGGATTGGAAGGCAGCCTTTAACTCTTCCAAGCTCAGACCATCGTCGTTGTTAACATCGTATTTTTTAAGAATACCTAGTAACTGCTCCTCATTTAGAGGCCCTCCTTTGGACACATGACGAGTCATGTTATTACAAAAAGGACCTTCTTTTGGTAAGGCAAGGCAAATAGATTTATAGACCTTCTTTTGGTATGATTTCAAAGAACTCTAGCATGGGGTTTTTATAGGCTTTCTATACATATGGTTAATGACCATTCAAGTGCATAATTGTTACTATTATGGTGAGACAAGCAATATATTCCAACTTATCTTGACATGCAAATGTCGATCGATGTCAATCAAATCATGATTAGATGTTAGATGTTATAACCCTTTTCAAACAAGAAAACCAATACAAAAATCAATTTTATAAGCATAGGATGTTCACGTGCAAGAATTGAAACAGAGATATATTGGAGATACAGCAACCACAATTTTCTAGGAATATCACACATATCACTCAATAAAAATGAAATAGGGTCTATAAATGGTCCAACATCCATGGGACAATAATCTTTAGCTAGCTTTTTGTCAAGTGGCTTTCCATGCACGCATGAAAGAATCATCAAATGGTTGATGCGGTGGACAACAAAAGTTGTTAGCATATGATACTTTAATAGAAAGAAAAGACGTCGTGAGATTAATTTTAAGGAAAAAGCTATTCCTAGTACCAAGAATGGGTCTCAAGAGTAAGTCCAGGGCCCGATTATTTTTTTACTTTTTATTTATTAATAATTAAGTAAATATTTTTAATGAATTTGTAATTCTTTTTAAAAAATGATTAAAGTGGTTAAAAAAAAATACTTGAAAACAATATCACAAAATAAAAAAGTGCAAAATCCATTTATCGATGGGCAGTGTCAAGACACCTCTAGCATTGCCCTAATTTTAATGTCATGTCACTACAAGAAATTTAACTTTAAGGGACAAATTAAATTTCGTCCCTAAAAGTCATTTTTGGAGACGAAATTCTCTAAAAATGCCTGAGCAACTAAATTCGTTCAAAAGGACAATATCCATTCGAACAAGATATTTTATGACAAACAAAATCGCCTAAAAAAAGAAAAACCATTCGAACGGAACAAAATATATTTGAACAACCCATTAATGTCTGTTCAAACAGTATATAATCTGTTCGAATAATAATATTGGTGGGAAATAAATTTCTTTTTCCCAGGAAAATTTAATAACTGTTCGAACTTAAATTTATTTGTTCGAACAGACATTTTTTCCATCAATTTGTTTATAATCATTAATTTGTGCATATATTTTTTCCACTAAAGTAATAAATATTTTTTCCATTAATTTGTTATCATTTTCAAAATATAAAAATGTGTATATATTATATATTATGATTTGCGGTGAGTTAAAATATTTATAAATTCATAAATTAATTTTATGTAATTAATTTCAAAACTTTATAGTGATTTCTTTTATGTTAAATTTATATAAATATAACTTTAAAGATAGTATCAATTTTTATATTATCATGAATGGCAAGTAAAATGAAAAAAAATAAACAAGGTAGTAAACAAGAAAAAAAAAACCATACATTCAGTACATCTCAAATATATAATGTTCAATACAACATAAAAAAGTAAAATAATAACTAAAACGACTATTTGCTAAGTAGATCAACATCCTCTTATAACATTTTAATTCATCCATCTAGATCCCTAAACTTCTCCATGATGGGCTCAACAAACTCCACAAACAGAGCTCGTATCTGATCCAAAGTAGACCTAGGAGGCTGTCTCTCAACAACGGCAGTACTAGTAGAAGCTGGATCGGTGGGGGGGTACTAGGCTGTTCTAGTGTAGTCTTCCGCAACCGCAAGTGTCCTTTGCTCTTGCTGAATGTGATCTTGTTAAGGGGCCCCATTTGTGGCGACCTCCGCTCAGTCGTAGACACTATAACACTCGATCGGAGTAGGAGGTTAGATATCAGCAATGCAAATAGTAGACTACCTTCACTGGAATAGCTTGACTCTGATCGAATGCGGTAGAACAAATACAATGCCAGATCAATGGGGTGCCCCCATGCTATCCACAACAAAAATCTGGCTCAATCGATTCCGAAATTAGTCTTGTGTTTTTTTAGATTGATGTTATAGCCAACAATCAAATTAATCATTTTGAAAAATGCTATACAATCGGCCTATCGGATCACCATACTCCCATCATATGGAGGAGCTAAAGGGTCTCGCACTAGATGACGCACCTAATAGTCTGTGAGACCATCATCAAGTAGATCCTCATCCTCAATTACCATCCGAACTAGCATCCGGCTCTACATTCGGGGCTAGCATGAAGGATGTGGCTGGTGTGTCGGAATCAGATGGTGCAGCTGCTGGTCCTGGTGTAGCCACTGCAGGATATGCGTCGGCCACGGGCTGGATGTCAAGGAACTCAACAATAATGCGGGAAGAGAAATTAATAATCACTCCCTAGACCGATAAGGTGTAGAAAAGAGCATCAGTGCTCTCCTCTCCCATGGTATGGTAAAACTCACCGACCATCTCTGGATGTGCAGTCCTCCGTTGCTGATAGATCGGTGTATCAAAATATGGTAAAATTTTAGAAGAAATCTCACTAGAACTATATGCTTTGGCATGTGGTCCTTCCAGGAGGGTTTTCCAATACTCAGGATGTTTGGTGCGTGGATATAGATTTCACACTACTGACAGAGAACGATATAGCAAAGTTGTAGGGTCGTAGTCGAAGGAAGCCATGGGGATGATAACATTGACTTCTACGAAATTGTGGAAGATATCATAGTGTTAAAGTACATGGGAGGATATATGGTCTAATTGTTTAAATGTAATTGGTAGGATGTCTCAAATCCTAGGTTGGGAGTGCGTAACGATGATTATTTTGTGAGTGTCAATACATCTCGCACATGGTATGATGACGATCCCTTTGTTCTCGCTTGCCAAGCGAATCAAGTTTTTTATTTAGATGATCCGGAGTACGGAAACACATGGTGGGCAGTGGAGAAGTTTGCACCAAGAAATGTATATGATTACATTCCAAAGGCAGACGAACCTTCAGAAGAAGTTGATAGTCCAGCAAATGAAGAAGCATATCAAGAAAATGAAGTAGGCATCAATCTATTTGTTGATCTAAACCAATATAATATTGTCCCATTGCCTAGAGAAGATATTCAACTTGAAGTAATTGAGGGTGAAATATGGGAAGAAGATGAATCAGTTGAAGTGTCTAGTGAGAATGAGGGCAACTGGTCTAGCAAAATAGATAGTGAATGAATTTCAAATATGAATTTTTGTAAGTATTATTTTTATAAATATTTCTAATGTTTGTTTCAATAATAAGTTGTTACAATTTCAAATAGATATAACTCCCAATCACAAAGCAACACGTGTGCCATCCCCATCCATTACTGACTCCTCGTGTGGTTCACCTGCCATGAATAGCGAGCCAACACTACCAGACTCAGAACAAGGTATTTTATTAAATTAAATATCACATTTTATGCTCAATTTAAGTAATATATCTATAAAATAAAATAATTTAATTAACATACATTCTTGAATTACTGTATATATAGCTGTTATAAGCCAGCGCCGAGTTAGAGGCACTATGAGGGGTATCTGAATAGAGAAAGTAAGGAAAGTGAGTAAATTAAAGTTGATATTCCTGATGATCACACCGGTGGGTCCAGAGATTCAGCAGCGTGGCTTGCTTCTTATGTTGGTACGTTTACTCTCACGTATGCACCGATTGCTACATCCTCCTGGTCTAAAGTTTCCCATGATGTGAAATACCACACCTAAATTCGTTGCTCGGTAATAAGCTACCTCTCAAGCAACTAAGTATATAACATGTTACTTTCAAGTTATGTTATATTTATACTAATTATTTATAATTATTGAAAGGATGAGTTTGAGGTTAATTTTGGCCGACGAGAGAATCGATTAATGGTTGAGAAACTGATGTTGAATGCATTCCGGAGGTACAAAAGTCAATGCCATGCACACTATAAAAAGTTCAGTACTACAATAGAGGCGTGCCAAAATCCATTCCAAGCAATGCCACCAAACGAATGGGAGAAGATTTGTGATATGTTTGAAGATCCTTCTTATCAGGTAATTTTGTAGTTATCTTTTTTTAATAGTATATGATTGATGTATTAAACATATAGACATAATATTTTTTTTAGCAACAAAGTACTGTGAACAAAGCAAATAGATCAAATTTAACGATACACCATCATGCGGGTTCTCGATCTTTTTATCGTTTGTCTAACAAAATGGTAAGTTATTCTACTCTCCGTTAAATATTAACATACAATACACTTTTCTGATTTAAATTCTAGTATAGATTTTCTTTTTGCAAAAAGAAGAAAGTCATGCTGACTATGGTCTGACCCAATTGTATACTAAATCACCTAAAAGTCGTGATACCAGTCCCGAAGCAGAGGCAAATTATATAAGTTTAAATTTCTTTAATTTCATTGTGACTATATATTTTTGTTACTTATACTAACTAATATGTTTTTATTTTTGTTTTCGTAGGACAAGATGATATATCTTAAGGAAACTGCTGCAGATCCATCTGATGCATCATCTCTCAACGATGCTCAGATCATTTCTCAAGTTCTTGGGTCAAGGTTTGGATATTTCAGAGGCTTAGGACGTTGCGTCAAGCCATCTTCAACATTATCATCCTCTTCTCGAGTAAGATCGAATGACGATAAGATTAAGGAATTGGAGGAAGCAACACTTAAGATAGAACGATTAAGGTCTAAGGAAAAAAAGTTGCTGACCTTATTAGATCAAACAGAGGATCTTGAGGCGAGATTAGAAGAGAACATGCAGAGGAGACTGGGGATGGAAGTACAAAAGCTGTGCTTGAACAGTTGCTGTCAATTATGTCACAAAACTCAATACCACCACCATAATTGTAAAAATTTATTTTTTCTTTCATTTTCTTTTTGTTATTATGTTCCAAAACATTTGAACAATTGATGTTTGAATTACAATTTGTGTAATACTAGTATGATAATTTTAATTAATTAAATTTTGTTCTGTATGATTAATACTGTTCAAACGAAAAATAACTAGTCTGAATGATAAATTACCATTTATAAATCCATTCGAATAAAAACAGACCCATTCAAACAAAAAATAATCAATTCGAACGATAAATGAGAAATATAGTTCGAAAGGACATAATTTATATTCGAACAAAAGTCATTCGAATAAAATTTATTGGTTCGAACACTCCTTTCATTCGAATAGGATCAAATATGGTTATTTGTTCAAACCAAAATTTTATTTTGTTCGAATGGACGGGGTCGGTTCGAACTGAAAAATATTTCATTTGAACAATTTATTGAGATGAAATTGGTTCTTCTAAAAAACAAATTCCTGTTCGAACAGTTTTAACTGGTTCTGCCAAATTTCATCCCTAAAAGTAATTTTTTGAGATGAAAGTTTTATTAGGTCTATAAAAATCTTTTGAGACAGTCTTTTAGAGACAAAATTTTTTCGTCTCCAATTCTTTTTAAAAACCATATCTCTTGTAGGGTGTGATGCTATGATATTGAGACCAAATTGTTAGGCTTGACGTCATGATCACCAAACCTTCAAAGTTGATCTACTACAAGAAAACTACTTAATGGATACCAATTATACTTTTCTTGGAAATTATTATTTTTAATTATTAAAATGAATCTATTCTCATTATAAATGCTCATTTTTCTCGTAGTGACTGTCCTTTTAGCTGCCAATAAAAGCTAGAATAAAACTAAAATCCTCGTCTAGTTTTAATATATAAATTAATAGATAGTCTAAAATATGATACTCTCGTCCAATCAAAGGAACATCAATTTTAATAATGCCATGATCTGTGACAGGAAAGGAATAACAGATTGCAATTATTAGTACATGGGATTAACTAATAATCACGTCATAAAACACGTCTTCCAACCCCTTTACAATTATCTACAGCATCTAGCTAGCATGTCACGGTGTGATCTAACATCAAGTCCTCATGAAACATATCTATTTTCCTTTTAAATAATTAACAACAAGATCATGCAAATATTACAAAGGTAAAAGAATATTTCACATCAAATTAATCTCAAATCGTATAAAGTTTTCGATCATATTAATTAAGTGGTCGAATCATTCATCATGGAGTCGGGAATCACCTTTTTCATGATAGATATTTCAATACTATCTAACTTTTGGATACGTTTGTTGATAACAAATGCAAGTAATAGTTATTCCAAAAGTCTCAACTGCTGTTGGTGCAATGGTTTGTGGGAGATATGAAAAATATTTGGATTTGCCATTAATGGTTGATAAATCTAGGTATAATACCTTTAGATGGATATTGTACAGATGTTACTAGTTGAACTCTCTCCCGAACTCTCTCCCCCCTAAACTTACTCACCATCGAGATTGGTCAGAGGGGGTGGGAGCTTCGGCTCCTCCCCCCTCACCCTTGTTCCTTTCCCATCTGCATTTCTATTTAGTGTAGTTTTAGTTTTAATTTTGTGTCTTTTTAGGCCAGCCAAAGGGGAATCTGCGTTCGTGACTTTCCGGCACTCGGCAGACAACACGCGCCCCACCAGGAGTTTACCCTGCTGCCGATCTGCAAAACCTCCAAATGCGGCCTCCATCGGAGCGGCGCGTAGCCCTCATGCACGAGTCAAAGATTTCGAAGTTCGCCAGCGCGTGACCCCCATGCGCCACCAAGGAACATTCTGCCGCTGCAAAGCGCGGCCGTTCCTGACTCGGCACCTCTGGTTCTTCCAAGCTCGACCGTCGGTTTCTCCTCCAACTGCCTTTTTGTGCACTAATTTCCACTTACAGTGTTTTCACATTGTAATTTTCTTTATGTCTTGTCTTTACTTTCTAGTAAATAAAAATCCAAAAATGTAACACCATTCGGACCTAGGTCCGAATGGTTTTTGTGTCCCCGCTTCTCGATCGCGGAGAAGATGGGGTTTCCAACTCCATATCCCTCTTAGTCGGGTATGGAGGTTTGTTTGTTGGGTTACTATTACCTCTATCTTAGATAGAGGGGTGCTGTCTCTCAGACTTCTATCTGTAGAGATTGTCGTCTGGACTAGACCAAGCCAGCCGTGGAAGTGTGCTGGGAAACTATTATCGTCTGTAATTGACTTTTTTAAGTCAACTTTGTAAGTCCCCTTTCATGAATGGAACAAGATCCACTTTTATCAAAAAAAAAAAAAAAAAAACCGTTAGATGAATTAAAGAAAGAATATGAAGAAAGATAAATAGTTGAAAAAGTAGCTATTTATCTAAGGCAGGGAAAGAAGTCCTTATAAAAGTTGTTTTGCAAGTTGTTCCTACTTCTACCATGAATGTATTTAAACTTCCTAAGAGGCTTTATCATGATATTTCAGCCATGTTGGCAAAGTTTTGGTATGGAAATAATCAAGATAGGAAGGGAATTCATTGGAAGAGCTGGAATTATATGGAGGGGCAAAGAGTAATGGTGGATTGGGATTTAGAGACCTAGAAAGCTTTACTTTGGCTTTGCTAGCAAAACATAGTTGGAGGTTTTTACATTACCCTACATCTTTAGTAGCAAGGGTTTACAGATAAAAATACTTCAGGAAGGAAAATTCACTAATTTGGAGAAGTGTTTGGATGGCTAAAGATCTGTTAAAAGATGGTTTGATATGGCATGTAGGAAATGGAAAACAGATTAATATATGGGGACAAAAATGGTTGCCAAAGCCATCAACCTATTGTGTTCAATCTCTAGTCTCTTCATTTGGAGCAAAAGCAAGAGTAAGTGAGTTAATAACAGAAGAAATGAAAGTTTGGGATGAAGCTACTGTAAAAGAAAATTTCAATAGTGATGAAGTTGAATTGATATGCAGGTTACCTATTAGTAGCAGAGGTACAGAAAACAAGTTAATATGGAATTTTAGCAAAGATGGCAAATTCTCAGTTTGCAGTGCATATGATCATGTGGCCTAGGACAGAAAAAGAAAGATAGTCATGGGAGAATGCTTGACAACAAAAAAGTCAGATGGAAGAAGATCTGGAACTTAAATGTTTGAGGTGCAACAAAACATTTCATATGGAGGATAGGTAATTAATCTCTCTCCACCAAATCTTTACTTTTTAAAAGGAAGATTAATGAAGATGTAAACTGTACTATTTGCTTAAGAGAAAAAGAAATCATAATATATGTTTTGTAGAAATGCCTGGTGGCAAATGAAGTATGGGCAGAGACAGGAAGGGCATTGTAGAAATGGGATGTGACTGGAGAAGACTTCATGGAGTTGTGGGATAAATTATGCCATTAATTAGACAAGGAAAATTGGAAGAAACGGTCTCTATACTGGCAGGTATATGGCATAGAAGAAATAAAGTAATTTTTGATAACCTTTTTGTCAGTCCATCATAGGTAATACAAAATGCACTATCAAATCTAAAGAGAAAGCATGGGAAGCAGTGTGGTGGGGAAAGAAGGTTAGAGCAGCAACATTGGAAAAAACCAGTAGAAGGAACTCTCAAAGCCAACTTTGATGCAACAATTGATGAAGAAAATTAGAAAGTGGGTTTGTATGTGATGCAAACACAAATTGATATGGGATATCTAGGTCTAGATTCTACGTTGATTGCATTGAATTATTATCTTAAGAAGATGAATCTGTATAAATATGGAAGGAAAACCTTAATATCTTCCTCCTTCAAATCATATATTTATGATCATTCTTGCTTTGTTAGTAAATATTTAGTTTCAAGTTTGGAAATAATTCTGATTTTAATTTTGACTAAATTTTTTGTAGGATTCTTATTTATTTATGTATTAATTTCTCATAAATAATTTAGATTTTTTCATTTTTGAAAAAGTCTTCATAATTTCAAATTTTGCAGCTATTTAAGTCCGGCTTGTGGGTTTCATAAAATAATTTCAAATTTTATTATTAATCAATATTATTCAGAGTTGTTAAAATATTATCTTGATTTGACTTTCATAATTTACCTAATTTCATCTTATATAATTATCCTATAAATATAGATCTGTCTTGTATTCAATAACATTAATTGAGAATATAAAATATGTAACCTTCAAAATCTCTTTCCATCATTCTCTCATATCTCCATCTTCTTTGCTATTTTTTTTTATATTTTCTATCATCATTCCACATAACTATAGTTTAACCAGTAAAATAATGATGATGTCTAATTTTAAACCTGATAGACCCAATTAGAGATATAATATCTCATCATTTATCCCTTCTGTCCGGAAAAGGAATGGATTAACAAAGCTGTTGAGCTTGACTACCAACGTTGATTGCCCAATTATTAATGACATGTCATCCTATGATTGGAACGAGATCATGTATTTATACTCTTGAAGTACTACTTAATGATTACTCATTATAGCGTGCCTATCAATCTGTTTTCATTGCTTATGATCTTATAAGTCAGGAAACATAGTTGTTTTTCTTTTCCTGTGAAATAACATTTTACTCAGATATACATTTCACATTATGTAACGTCTTTTTTATTGATACATGGGGAAGAGAGGATTCGATCTTTGGTTCTCTTAGTGAAAAACTAAGGTGTTGCCAATTGATCCAAAAGATCTTAGCATTATGTAACGTATTTGATTATATTAGTAAGTGGTCCAAACATTCGTTCGGGAATATTAAGGAATCACCTTTTTCATTACCTCAATTTTCTAGCTCACATGTGTGGCGATCGAGTGTTTAAAATATAGTACAAATAATCAAACATGCTTCTTCCCATCAACTTAAATTTTTGAATCAGGTGGTAGTTCACATGGTATCAAAATAGATATCTTGAATTCGAATCTTAATTCTACACTTTACCACATTTAATTAAATATTTCACATGTTTATACTTTACCATTAAATATTTCTTCTTATAGAACTCGCTTATGTTTATGCTTTAATGTTTGCATCACAACTACTATAGAGTATATACATTAATGGTTTGCCTTCTCAATGTTTATAAGATGATAAAAATCGTATTAAATAGTATTATAAGGATTCTATATATTTTATTTAAAATGGATATTATTACTTGAAAATATATAATAGGAATGCACGAAACTAGAAAATGACCAAATTATAAAGTATTATTTGGTTTCCCAATAATTGCTTCGATCGGGCCATTCGCATCGCATAATTACCAGGTTGACCTTGCTAGTACAGTTCTTACTACTCCAAGACATCGTAATTACATCTTTGAAATAAATTTGCAACGGTTGGAATTCTCATCAATTTTACTACGAGTATTTTTATGTCATGCCATGTGATATCCGTATTTTATTTATATATGTATATTTTTTTTGAAAGATTATTTTATTTAAATTAAATATCGATTCTTTTGTTTTAAATTTATTGTGTTTATCGTTAGTTTGAATTATGATTTTTTTTAAAATTAAATTGTGAAATTTATTTTGATGTATTTGTTTGATATTAATTAGTGATTGCATTTAAATTGCTCTCTGTTTTATTTTATTTTATTGTTGGATTTTAATTATTTTATTTATTAATATTGAGTTGTAGTGTTTTTATTTGACTTTTATTTATTTTTATTGTACATTTTTTTCTTTTGTTAGACTTACTATTTTTCAGACTGGGCTTGTTTGGTTCAGTTTTTTTTTTTTTACTTTTGGGCCCAGCCCAGTCGGTTTCCAAGTCCACCCGTGTGCACCCCAACCCAGTCCATTTTGTTTTCTCTCACGGCGTCGTTCTGCTCCAAGCCTTAGGGCTCCTCTTCTTTCTTCTCTTCTTTTCTTCTTGCTTTTCTTCTTTCTTTTGTTCTTCTCCTCCTGCGACGACTGCTTCCTCTTCATTTTCAGCCCAGTTTTCGTTCTGCCCCTCACCCGTGCCACAGCCTCTACGTTTCTTCTCCTTCATTTTATTTTATTTTCGTTTCTATGTTTATGCACCTTCAGTGCACATCCTCTCACCCGCTTGAAGACCAGCAGCCGCATCTCCTAGCATTAACGACGGAAACCACCGTGTGATAGCACTGCCAGCCCACACTCAGACTCTACATCACTGCACTGACCACCACCGTGCCAACCACCAAAAAGCTTTGAGGATTACTCTGTTTTTGCTTCACCGAAACAGAGCATTTTGTTTTCAGCCAGCTCCTTTTTCGTTCTTCAACCTCACACGGTGCCAGCTTTCCCACGCTGTCATCTGCGGAAAGCATCGACCGAACACCCCAGCACCTCAGCCCGTCACTACTCCATCTTGGTAGGTCCATCTCTCGGTTACCCCTTCTCTCTCTCGGCTTATTGTTCTCTCTCCGTGTTCTCTCTCTCTCTCTCTCACCGTTCTCTCTCTCGCTCGTCTCTCTCTGGTTCTCTCAGTATGCGCTGTCCAACCAACCACATCCCGCCTTTCCAACGCCGCCTCTAGTTACCCTCTGTAAGCCCTTGCCGCCGCATACTGGTTTTATTTCCGCGTGTTTGCTTCCTCTGGTTTTATTCTTACAAGTTAACTATGTTAACGTAATAGAAGGATGCTATTACTTCTTTGCCCCTTCTGTATGTCTCCAGGTTTATTGTTTAGGGTGTTATTAGTGGGTTTATATATTGTACTTTGGGTTTGAAATTATGAACATTTTACGTGGGTTGTAGAGAATGTTTTTATTTGGACGTAGACTTGCGGTTTTATTTTGTTAAGTTGGTAATTTTTAAGAGATTGATATTTTTATCGGAATATTTATTAAATAAATGCTAACCAATTTTTGGAATGATCAATAAATTTAAAAGTTTATTTTGAATCCTTTTAAAAGAATACTTTTTGATTTAAATAAGAGTATGATTTTCTATTTATAATGATTTTGTTATAGTTATATTATTTTAGGTTTATAAATTATAGTAGGATTTCCATAGTAAATAAGTTAGATTTTTTTTTTTTTTTTTTTTTTTTAATGTTTAGTTGAAGTTATTAAATGGATATTGATGATTTTAGAAATAGATGATATATTTTGAGGTTATGAGAATTTTAAGTTTTTGAGGAATTAAAAATAGGTTATTTTAGCATCTTAGACTTAAATATTGAAATTCGTGGTTGATTGAAAATTTATGGGAATTACGTAATTATCTTATAGGTAACGATTGATAATTATTCGACATTGTTGAGGAAATTTTTGGAAAGTTAAGAAGTCCAGGTAATTAGAGGGATTCTTATACTAGACTTTGCATAAAATAAAAATGAATTGAGGTTGATTTATGAAAATGTGCATTATATGTTTTGAAAAGAAATGTGAAAATAACCTCAGTTATTTGTCCGTCATCACTCATTGAACTTTGATGAAAGAGAAAGCATTTTTGATGAAAGAGAAAGCATTTTTGTCATCACTGGTGTACATATGAGCTTATTTTTTGCATGATATTTCTTATCAATGCAAAAAGAGCGAATATAAAAATTTGTGCATGATTATGTTTTGGATATGTTTTGATTATGAATGTGATATGATTTTGTTCAGTACTCCATTTGGATAAGATGTGATTTTCTGAAAACCTTGGCATAAATTTCTGATTCTATATTCTGATTAAGTCCGATTCTGATGTTCTGCTCGGTTTCCATTACGGCCCAACCACTGGTTATAATGGTGGATACGGCCCAACTACGGGTAATAATAGTGGATATGGCCCAACTACGGTAATAATAGTGGATACGGCCCAATCACGGGTAATAATAGTGGATACGGCCCAACCATGGGTTATAATAGTGGATACGGCCTAGCCACGGGTATAATGGTGGTTTATAATCCTACTACGGGGGTGAAACATGGTAAACGGCCCAGCCACGGGTATATGGTGATTTATAACCCTACCACGGGGGTTAAACATGGTATTTATCCTGATGTGATATCCCGATATGATGAAGATGATGTGATGCCCCAACTCCCACATACAAAACTACACGAGAATTGCGACGTCAGGATGGTGACAACACGGGTCACGCATCCCAACAATAAGTGTTCAAGTGTGTGCAACGTGTAACAAGAGTACCAAAAAGTCGCAACGGATAAAATAAATAAACCAACTAAGTACCAGAATTTTGATATATACAAAAACAAAAGCGTTTTAAAAACAATACCACTGTCCAAAAATAATACAAGAGCTGAAAATAAACATAAACTCGAGTAATCCCAGATCACTCCTCCGGCAGAGCCAAATCCTCAGGTTCGGCATCTACATCAATAACATCAAAATCTATGGTACCAGAAAATGGTACCGTAGATAAGTTATAATCCAAACAACTCAAGATAAAAACGCATTAATGCGACCAACATGTATGCATATGATGAAATATGCCTTAGCCTCAAAACATCATTTTTCTCGAAAATGAATATTTTCCAACACACACCAAAATCCAATTTGGCCCAAAATCAATAATCCATTCTTTTCCTAGAAAATGATTCACATAAAAATATTTATAGGACACTGTAGACCGGAATCACAGGCGGGACTCTATCACCATCCCTGCTTACCACCATCCCGACCGAATGCACCGTAGGAGGGAATCACAGGCGGGACTCTACCACCATCCTTACAGTTCCTTTCCACACAAGCTGTACCCATTAGAGTACTGTAGGCAGAAATCATAGGCGGGACTCTACCACCATCCCTGCTTACCACCATCCTTATCGTGTGCACCGTAGGCAGGAATCATAGGCGGGACAACATCACCATCCCTGTTTACCACCATCCCTATCGCGTGCACCGTAGGTGGGAATCGCAGGCGGGACTATACCACCATTCATGCTTACCACCATCGCTACAGTCTCTATTCCTTTAAATCACATGAAAACCTGGTTTTACATAAATACGTGAACATGAATGCAATTACACGAAAACTCAGTTTTTCATTTACAAACATGAACATGCGTGCACTTGCAATGTGCCAGACCATATCAATATCTAACAACCAACCAAGCACAACACAATCCAATCACACAACCAACCAGAATATAGTAAATGAGTGTTAGTGCAAAAATATATTTAAATCCCAAAAGTTATTTAGGAAAATACTTACAGCGCTATAATATAATTTTCGGAGAATCACGAAAGAGCTGCAAGCACCAAAATAGCAACTCCACAGTGTAAAATACACTGTGGCCGTGGGTCTCAAAAATTCACTTTTGAACGAGGTCAAACTAAGACTTCAAATTGATAGGATAGGGCCTAGGGAGGTCGGTGAAACTAATGGTGGTGGCTTTTGGCCGTGGGTGGCGGCGGAAAGGGGCGGTTTAAGGCCAAAATGGGCAAATCGGAGATGAACTTGGCTGGACTTCACCGGTAACGAATCGGGGTCAAGAATGGGTCCTTTGGGTCGCTGGGATGTCGAGGATGAAGTGGTGGTCGGAGGTGGCCGGACAGAGGCGCTGGAGCACACAAGGCCGTGCGGCTTCAAGCCGTGCGTGGCAACTCATAGTGACACGGGACGGTTTGAAAATGATGGGTGAGGTCGCCGGTGGCTGGGGAGGCATTTGGGCTGGAAGGTGTCGGCCACGGCGGCGCACGGCGACACCGACTGGGTAAGAGGTGTTCGGCCGAAGGAGAGAAAGGAGAGAGAGAGAGAAAGAGAGAGAGAGAGAGAGAGAGAGAGAGAGAGAGAGAGAGAGACCGAGAGGAAAAGAGAAAGAAGAAAGAAAAGAAAAAGAAAAGAAAAAGGAAAGAGGAAAAAAAAAGATGGAGAAAATAAATGAGGTCCAATCCTTACATCTTGGGGTCCCAAAAAATGATCCAATGAAAATAATTTTAAAACAATAAGTTTAATTAAAATAACTTAAACACAGTAAAAGGCTTAAATAAAACAATAATAATTTAGAAACTCATAAACAAAATAATTTAAATTAAAGATTACTTTAAATGCAAAACAGTAAATAATATTAAGAAAGCACATTAAAACTAATTTTCACAACTTAAAATAATATAAAATAATATTTCAAAACTCCCTTAATTTTAAAACAAAAGAATCAATCTTGAAATTAATTAAAATAATCATTCATTAAAAATACACTAAAATACGGGATGTTACATTCTCCCCCCTTAAATAAAATTTCGTCCTCGAAATTTGCAGGGTCCAACATCAACGCTAAGACAGTTACAGCTACAACTCCCAACAAGCATGAGTAATACTCTCCCAAGTTTACTCCTATAGGCGATTCCATGATAATCGCATTAGTCTCCCAGTACTCCTAGGGTGGCTATGAAATCTGAAATCTACATTCCACAAGGACCTAAATACAACATTAGAAGATTCCAATGATTTTCTTCACACAATAAACTGCTAACCTCAATAAACTCTTATGCTATAATTTCCAAACCTTCCTTGTATTCTATACCTTTGTTAACCTAATGACCACTCTCAAAGTCAACCATCAATAAACATAATTTGCATAACCTAATGATTAATCTTTACTTACAAATATAATCTCAAATTTTCAAATCACCAATAGTTCCTTAAAATCAACACAAGATTTGAATCCTTAATCATATCACAACACAACACCATAGAATACAAGGTAGCTCAACACTTACTAACAAAAAAACTCTCACCACAATTGGTAGAAAATTCTTAATCTCTCAAAACCATAAATTAATACATTTTCCTCAACTCATCCAGAATTCCTTCTTGAATCTGCACTATCTATTATCCTTAAATTAATATCGATCAATCCTGAAACCTGTCACTATAACCCCGAACTAATAACAATTATTTTCCTAGATTCAATCCAAATCTACAATCCTCAAATAAATACACAAACTAAATCAATACCTTCAATCCCCAAAGAAATATTCTCCTTAAAAATTCTGATATCACTAACTCAACTCTGATCAGTCCTATTTTAATGGTCATAAACTAATCCATCTCCAAAATAAATCAAGCTAGCACACCAAGCCTGCAGAATTAAAACTTAAATCTTATTATCAATCAGTCCTCAAATCTGTAATTCTAAAACCTCAAATTAAAATAGAATCACTTTTCGAAATCTGTAAAATCGAAGAACCCATATCCAGTAATAAATCAATCAACTCCCGAAGCCTTTCAAATCTAAGACATTAAATAATAACCAATCATTTCCTATAGTCTACAGAACCTTAAACCTTTGGTGAAATTCTCATAAATCCATTCTTAAAGTTTGTTGAACTTACAACCTCCCATTCAAAAACCTCAGATCATACCTCCACAAAATCTAAAACCTCATTTATCCTATTGGGGCAATGAGATCACCCAGACCATAACGTTCATTACAAGTCTCGATATTACCCAAGCAAACCAAATTAATAAAAAATTCAAGCCTACCAAAATAAATATTAATATCTAGCAATGACATTCTTAGTTGTACCATCTTCCTGCCATAGCATAACCCTTAACCCCACTTAAGTCTCCGGATAAAAATTTCAGATCAGAGCAAAAGGAACACCCAATTAAAATAGAATAAAGCCAACAAAATATAATAACATACAATAACTTAAAACGATTGAAATAACATACTTCAAATCAAATAATTTCAAATCACAACTTTAAAACTTTCTGGTACTGCACCTAAGGGACATGTGGCTTTACCCAGAGCCAAACTGCTCTGATACCACCTGTGACTCCCCGACTCACATATACAAAACTACATGGGAATCATGACGTCAGGATGGTGATAATAGGGGTCACACATCCCAACTATAAGTGCTCAGTGTGTGTAACGTGCAACAAGAACACTAAAAAGTCACAGTGGATAAAATAAATAAGTCAACTAAGTACTAGAATTTTTATATATACAAAAACAAAAGCGTTTTAAAAGCAATACCACTTTCCCAAAATAATACAATAGTTGAAAATAAACATAAACCCGAGTGATCCCAGATCATTCCTCCGGCGGAGCCAAATCCTCAGGCTCGGCATCTGTATCAACAACATCAAAATCTATGGTACCAGAAAATGGTACCGCAGGTAAGTTATAATCCAAACAACTCAAGATAAAAACGTATTAATGCGACCAACATGCATGCATATGATGAAATATGCCTCAAAACATCATTTGTCTTGAAAATGAATATTTTCCAACACATGCCAAAATCTCATTTGGCCCAAAATCAATAATCCATTTTTTTCCCAGAAAATGGTTTGCATAAAAACATTTATAGGACATTGTAGGCCGAAATCACAGGCAGGACTCTACCACCATCCCTACCGAATGCACCGTAGGCGGGAATCACAGGCTGGACTACACCACCATCCCTGCTTATCACCATCTCTACAGTTCCTTTCCACACAAGGGGTACCCATTAGAGCTCTGTAGGCGGGAATCACAGGCGGGACTCTACCACCATCCCTGCTTACCACCATCCCTATCGCGTGCACCGTAGGAGAGAATCACAGGCGGGCCAACACCACCATCCCTGCTTACCACCATCCCTACAGTCTCTATTCCTTTAAATCATATGAAAACCCGATTTACTAAAAACACATGAACATGAATGCAATTACATGAAAACCTAGTTTTTCATTTACAAACATGAACATGCGTGCACATACAATGTACCAGACCACATCAATATCCAACAACCAACCAAGCACAACACAATCCAATCACACAACCAACCAGAATATAGTAAATGAGTGTTAGTGCAAAAATACATTTAAATTTCAAAAGTTATTTGGAAAAATACTTACAGCGCTATAATATAATTTTCAGAGGATCACGAAAGAGCTGGAAGCGCCAAAATAGCAACTCCACAGTGTAAAATACACTATGGCCGTGGGTCTCAAAAACTCACTTTTGAACGAGGTCAAACTAAGAATTGAAATTGATAGGGTAGGGCCTAGGGAGGTCAGTGATGCTAATGATGGTGGCCTTTGGCCGTGGGTGGAGGCAGAAAGGGGCGGTTTAAGGTCAAAAGGGGCAAATTGGAGATGAGCTTGGCTGGGCTTCACCAGTAACGAATCGGGATCGAGGATGGGTCCTTTGGGTCGCTGGGATGTCGAGGATGAAGTGGTGGCCGGACGGCGGCGCTGGAGAACACAAGGCCGCGCAGCTTCAAGCCGTGCGTGGCGACTTACGACGGTACGGGACAGTCTAAAAATGATGGGGTGAGATCACCGGCGGCTGGGGAGGCATTTGGGCTGGAAGGTGTCGGCCACGGCGGCGCACGGCAACATCAATTGGGTGAGAGGTGTTCGGCCGAAGGGGAGAGAGAGAGAGAGAGAGAGAGAGAGAGAGAGACCGAGAGGAAAAGAGAAAGAAGAAAGAAAAGAAAAAGAAAAGAAAAATGAAAGAGGAAAAGAAAAGATGGAGAAAAGAAATGAGGTCCAATCCTCACATCTTGGGGTCCCAAAAAATGATCTAACGAAAATAATTTTAAAACAATAAATTTAATTAAAATAACTTAAACACAGTGAAAGGCTTAAAGAAAACAATAATAATTTTAAAACCCATAAACAAAATAATTTAAATTAAAGATTATTTTAAATGCAAAACAGTAAATAAAATTAAGAAAGCACATTAAAACTAATTTTCACAACTTAAAATAATATAAAATAATATTTCAAAACTCCCTTAATTTTAAAACAAGAGAATTAATCTTGAAATTAATTAAAATAATCATTCATTAAAAATACACTAAAATACGGGATGTTACAGATGAGATCTCAGATTTTAATATGCCAAAGGATATTTTTGAAAGAAATATTTCTGAATCTTCGCTCTAATATTTTGATAACATGTTATGCTTCCGCACTCTGAAAATAAAAATATTTTGTTCTACATTCTGATATCTGTAAATGCTCATGTTTACACACTAGCATATGTTCTTTGCTTACTGAGTTGTTGATAACTCACCCTCTTATCTCCAAATATTTTTCAGATGATTTTGAATAGTTCAGCTAAAGATCAGGACTTTGGAGCTTGGGTGAGATGATTATTTAAGCATTGTGGATTACTCATAAGAAGATTTCTGAGCATTGGCTGTTTTTATTAAGAGATTTTGTTAGTATTCTGATGACTTATTATTTTGGAGTCTGTAAATATATTGATGAAATATGAGTTTAAGCGATATCTAGAGAAGTTGATAGAGGAATTGATACATGAGTATGTGAGGTTAATTACATTTGAAGTGTTTACGTTTGATTTGGAACTTTTGGAAGTATACTAGTAGTGTTGGAACTAATTATCAGGTAATATGAGTTAACTCTCCGAACCCTCAGGGACTGGGCGTTACATGCCATTAATTTCAAATCACGATCATATGAACGTTAGGCATTGCAGAATATCCAGCACACTAGCTAGAAGAAATTATGTTCACACGATAGACCAGGCGCGTTTGCATGTGTTGTGAGTTAAAATTTCAAGAGATTGATCTAGGAAGCTTCTTGGTTTGCCTCAAGAGACTTACATTAAGAAAATTCTAAAATGATAGAAATATTTCCTTGGTTTCTCTTACTAAGAGCTTCTTGGTTTCTCTTACTAAGGGCTACTAGTAGAAATATTTTGCAAACTCACGTTAGGAGCTTGAAACTTCATCGGATTTGATATATGTTGTATTGAGGATACCTTAGAATTTATTGTATATTTGACACTGGAAGTAAATATTGCAATGAGATTATTGTGTTTATCTCATATTATTAATTAATTACTATAAGTGAAAAGCACACATTATATAGATGTCACTAGGTAAAGATCAGTCAACTCACATGGATGATTGCTGTTGTTTGAATAGCGAGCAAGATGAGATGAATTGATTATTTCGGTGCTTGGAAAGTGAGTTAGTAAATATCTTAATTCTTTTTGGAGCATTTAAGATAAATTTAAAGAATGTCACCTTAGCTTGGCTAAGATGAGACTTACAAGAGTCATATATGAAGTATTTGCACAACTTCAAGAAGAGTCATTAAAGCGAAATGTGAGATTTCAGGCAGGCACTAGATGAGTGACTGTGCTAAGAAACTCAAGTTAGAGTGCCTTTGTGGTGACTAGACTAAGATTCAAACAGCATTTGAAATGTCATGCCCATCTAAATGGCAGTTCTGTTGTAACATATATTTCATATTGTATGTGCTATAGACGATCAGATGAGGGAGTGATTGGATGGATCCCTGCTCTATCACTATGTGAGCCCTAATGGATCAATAAATGATCTATTCATATGCCCTTGAACCTAGAACTGTGTCATGAATTGAAAACTTGATGTTGCTACTTTAGCATGTTTTCTTAAGGCCACGAATTGACACGAGTATCGAAAGAAGATTGTTTAGATTCTTACTTGTTATTTTATATTTCCTAGCCTGGGTAATTATGTCATTTTTTACTCAATAAAATCATGAGCACATTATATAATATGAGGTCAAAAATTGCTTTTGAGTTATAAACTTGTGGGGGATTAAGGACCTTTGTGCGTGATGTACTATGTTATAATCTGAGGTCAAAAATTCCTTTTGAGTTATAATCTAGTGAGATCAAATAGTCTGGGGCATAGATAGGATATTATGAGTGATGTACTATGTTAGTATGATAGTGACATAATATAGTACTCCTACACTTTGCCTTCTCGTCAGGCCACACGCTTCAGTTTCTATATGATAAATAATTGATTGAGAGATCAGGAGGAGATTATTAATGGGCATAGCACCCATTGTGACCAAGTGGGAGATGTTGGTAATTACCCCATGACCCATGACACACTTGGGTGGGGAGGTTATTAATTAACTCCCCACCACTACCATTGTGCGTCCTCGACACCCACTTGGGATTTGACAGGAGTCACTACCAGAGTGTTGGCCACTCGGGTCACACACCCCCAACGCAGTGTGAAAGATTGTGTGCACATGCAATATGTGTATAGTTATAAATGCAACGAAAAATAATAAGGCAATCCAAAAATTAAGTACCAAAAAATTTAAATACAACCCAACAAAGAAATCTTCCATAAGGTTATTGCAATCATCTAGCTGAATAAAATAAAATAAGATCCCAATCAACTACAACAGGGACAAATCCCAAGTTATCACTCCTTAGGTGGGGTCTGTCCTCCATGCTCCAAGTCTACGGTTCCGTGAAACGCAATTGTTGGTGGAAATACCACAATGAGATTTCACAATCTCAGCAAGTAAATCCACAGATCAACCGCTAAGAAATACAAACATGGAAACAAACAACCACACACAGTTGACAAGCATAAAAAAGATATTCCAAAATTTACTTTTTCCTTTCCCTTACCAAAAACATTTGCTGATAACCCATTCACACTAAAATTGCATTTTATACTTAGAAAATATTCATTTTATTACGGTGCACACCATGGTCTCCCCTAGGGACCATCCGCACACTTTAGCTCCCTTCAACACACCACGTGTGACGACCACGCGTGTGACTTTGTGATGAGCATTGTCCAACTTCGTGCCAGGTGCGTATGTGACCAGATATCCTTTAACCCTTGCCAGCAGAGGAGTCAAGGAGTCCTACCAAGAGCGTTACTGTCTCGGTCGAACCTACTGTTGCCTAGTAACAACCCAAGGGATGTCGATTAGTTTAACATGCTCCCAAGTGACCAAAGGAGCTCCATCGAGATAATGTCCAAGCTCGGCTTGGAGTCGTGATACGCACACACCCACAAAATCCTCATTTTTATTAAAACACAAAAATCACAGTTTTTCCTGTATCACAACACAACCAGAGAAACAGAGCACAATTAATAAAATCATAGTAAGTAAATGACATTAAGAATGTAGTTGCAGGACACACAATTATTGGATGGCAGTGCTTATTACAATAAAATAACACACAGAGCAACACACATTTATCACATTTCATAATTTCTCAATTTTCCAAAATTACACGAGATTCCCAATGCTTCACCCTGCCCTAGGCCGAGATTCATCACCAACTACAAGATTCTTATATCCCAATGCTCCACTGGGCCCCCAACCACTTTCCTTCACAAGCAGACTACATCAACATTCATTGAAAGTTTTCCATGTTAGTAATTCAAGGGTTGGTCTGGAAATTTATTTACCACACAAAATAAAAATTTTGGATGATCATGCAATGTGCATGCGTGATCTTTGAATGGTGGCAGAGCACAATGGTGGGTGGCAAGGCATGGTAGAGCATTGCCTGAAGTGAGCTCACGGGTTAGGTGAAATCAAAGGAGGAGGAAGTTGGGAATGGGAAAGGGGAAGGCGAAAGGGTGGTCGACGACCACTGGAACATGGATGGGAGTGGTGGCTCGCAGCAGTGCTAGGAAACTTTTTCCCTAAAGCTACCAAATCGCTGATTGGGGGAAGGGAAAGATTGAAGGAGGAGGCTTGAGGGAGGATGAGAGGTTTGAGGTGAGTTTCGAGTGAGGGAGGCATGACCTATTTATAGGATGTGGAGTGGGGCTCAGAGAATGCAACCGTGGCTGTGATTGGCGGTGCGGGGTGGTGGGAGGAGGGCAATCGATGCACCCGTGGCATGCGCCAAGTGGTGGGTAGTTATGGCAAGCAGTTGCCATGGACGAGTGTCTCACGGGTTGTAGAGAGAAAAGTGCATGGATTGGTGGAAAAGGGAGGTGACAACAAAATTGGGTGGTGGCCAGAGAGGATGCACGGACCATGCTAACATGTGGAGTGGATTTGGTTGGGTGGGGAGAGGCTCTGAAGATCACGGGTAGCAGGCAAAGGAAGAAGAGAAAAAAAAAAAAAAAAGAGAGAAAAGGGAGGGAGAAAAGAAAAATAGGGTTTTTCACACTCCCTTGGCCAAAACGACGTAGTTTTGTGGGGTAAAGGGGCTGGGTTTTTCACACTCCAATTTATGGGCTCAATGCACACGAGTTGGGCCCAAAATTCACCTATTCCCTCTAACAATTTAGCCCAATGCCCACAATATAAAGAACCCACTTAACCAGTTAGCTTGGGTCCGATTTACACACATACACTTGAACAACTTGGGCTTGACAACCACAATTTCAGGGAAGTTAATTAAACTCCCATGTGAAAACTCTGTTTTACGTACATTAAAAAGGTGTGGAAAAAGTCTACGTACAAAAAGAAAAACTCTCCCCTCTCTCTCTACAATTTCCTAGAGAAACCATCTAGATCTCTTAACCTTGAAGTTCAGAATTTATTGGGAGATTCTATTAGTCTTCAAAGTGATGTAGAGGTGCAATCACAACAAAGTGATGTGGGCTGTAAAACGGGCAAAGATCCAGCCTTGTCAGAATTCCGCTCCTTGAGGTAATTCAATTAACCTTCATTAACACATCCATTATCAATTATTGTAGTGATCAACCTCAAAAATTTTGTTCTCAATAAAAACTAATAGAAGAGCTTTTATAAACTCATATTTCATTTTAGTAGGTAAGCTAGTTTATACAAGTTTCATCTCAATAAATTTTTTCTTGTTTAATAAATTCTAAAAGATAAAAGTTTTCAACTCGTTTTTCATACAAGACATGATCCTTAAATGATTATTCTAGTGGGCAATTTCTCATAAACATTTGATGAAAAATATAGGGGAAAATTGTGAGTTATAATTTTTTTTTTGGGGGAGAGAGTGAGGGAAGAGAAAAAAAGAAAATGGATATCTTGGAGTAATATTTGTAGACCTATTGAAGAAGGAGGTTTGGGAATTAGACCTTTTGAGGAAGTTCAACAAGCGCTTCAATTGAAATTTGCTTGGAAGATAATGCATGAAGATTCTCTTTGGGCAGTTTTTTTCGTAAGAAATATATTGGCAATAAACCTTTCATGTTAATTGGTACTCCTAAGGGGACAAGTTTTTGGTGTATGATTGCTAAAAAGATACCTATGATACTCAATTATACTAAATGGAAAATTAGAGATGGGAATATATTTTTTTGGTATAATAAGTGGTTTAAACAGGAATCTTTTGCTGAAATACTACCAGTAGTGGATCAACCTCTTCTCAAAATTAAGGAATGTAAGTTACAACACGGATGGGATGTGGAAGTATTAGAAAGATTGGTGGGTACAGATTTTACAGAAAAAGTTCTAAATGTGTTAGCAAAAAGTAAAGAAGGCAAGGATGTTCTAATCTGGACCAAACCAGAAGATGGATTATTCTCTACTAAATCAGCATGGGACTGCATAAGGGTGAGAAGTCCTACTTTAGAAGAGCATAAATGGATATGGAATAAATTACTCCCAAAAAAATTCTCAATATTTATGTGGAAAGCTTGGTATGGCGCTCTAGCGGTGGATGAGAGAATTAAGAGGATTGGAATTCCTCTAGTTTCGAAATGCAATTGCTGTAGACAAGGGCAGGAGGAAAATCTGAACCATGTCTTATTTAAGGGAGAATTTGCAGCGGGAGTTTGGGAAAAATGTGGAAGGTTATTGGGTATGCCGATGGGTAGAACTTGGCGTGGGACTTGCCTTAGCTGGTTTAAAAGAGCTTCAAATTACTCTCAAATAGGTGTACTAATTGGTTTATTGCCTACTATTATTTCTTGGAGGCTATGGGGAAGAAGGTGTTCAGCTCGTATGGCAAATAATATGGAATCAGAAAATGTGGTGTGGCATTCTATCAAATACTGGGTAGGCATGATTAGCAATGGAATTTCAAAAATCAAAAAGTTTCAACAGGCCGATTCTTACATATTACAAAGTCTAAATATTCAGCCTATTCCTATACAACAACAGCAAGTTAAATATGTTTCATGGTCCAAGCCTACCAATGGAAGAGTGAAGCTAAATACGGATGGAAGTTCTATGAGAAACCCAGGAAATTCAGGGGCTGAAGGAGTGATTCGAGATGAGCAGGGACATGTGTTGTTGGCTTTCTCTTTGATTATACGAAATGGAGATAGTAACAGAGCAGAATTACGGGCTCTGTTGGAAGGCATTAAACGTTGTAGGCAATTAAATTTGACAGCAGTGGATATAGAAATGGATTCGGAAGTGGTTCTCTCGTGGCTGAGGAAAAATCGGTGTGGAACATGGTATTGGAAGATTATTGGGAGGAGATTCAAGAAATGTTAATGAGTATGGATTATAAAGTCTCTCACATTTTCAGGGAGGGGAATTCGGTGGCAGATTGGTTAGCTAGAAGAGGAGTTACAAGTGATAATGCAGAATGGAGAAATAGAAGTGAGCTGCCAAATGCGCTGAGAGGTTTGATTAGAATTGATAAATGGGGATTACCGTCAATAAGAAGCAGAAGCAAGGTATAGCAGGAGTAGTTTTTCGACCTGTTATATTGTAGCAATACTGCAGAAACCTGTTACATGGATGAAATTATGTTTGCAATTCTTATATTGCAGTAGAAGTACTTCGTATGTGTAGTATCGGCAAGTTAAAACAAGGCTTTTTCGCTTGTTTAATTTATAAGTCTGGTTTCGGGTTGTTTAGTGGTTAGGAATGTGAATATTATATAGGCTTGTTTAGTACTGTGTTTAGTTTTCTTTTGTAGTTTTTTGATGGTATTAGGGAAGATTTTATTATTTTCCAAAATACCAGTTTTTGTAACCCCGGTTTTCCTCTGCCAGAAGTGAGGGATATATTAATAAACTTGGGACAGGGCTTCTACGTGGGTGGCTACTGGCTCTTCTATAAAAAAATAAAATAAAATAAAATAAAAAATAAAAAAAATATGTGGTTCAAAACTAATTCTTGAAAGTGATTGTTTGTTGATGGGTACGTAAGGAGCTCCAAGAGCAGAATCATTTTCAGCGATTGGGAACTTGCTAAAAGAAACAAAGCATATGCTAGAACCTTTTGTTGAGTATAAATTACTCAACATGTGCATCGTATGAGAAATGAGGCAACTCATAGGCTTGCCTCTTATGCTTGGAATGTTGAGAATATTGAAATGCGGTGGGTTGATGTTCCAATGTTTATTTCTCAAGCCATTTGGCCCGAAAAGAATAGTTTGTAACGGTTGTTATAACCTTATTAATGAATGGTTTGTTATAAAAAGAAAAAACCCCTAATTACCATTTTTCTGCAATTTGTTAAATGATCATGATCCCTTCCACACATAATTTGCTGGCGATGAGAAGCATGCAGATAGACTGGGACTAATATTTAATCAGTACTAGATACAGGTTCATAAACGAAAACTCACATAGAATTAAGCATGCTAGCTTGGCATATAAGTATGCTAACACACACAAGCAAGCATTGCTTCTTCATACATTATTAAAAAACCAAAACACATACAAGCACGTACGAACCCTTGCACACAATTAAGGAGCTGGCCGCCTTTTGGTTTTCTGAAAAACATGTTATTGGACATACGGTACTAAATTTTATGGATTGGCTATCAATTAGTAGGGGATATGTATTCATGTTTCTTGGCATACTGGATGAGAACTTTGAGCTCCTCCCCACTGACCAATCCATCTCCATTAGTATCGACATGGCGGAGCGCTCGATTGGCTCTCCAGCCGGGCAGATGAAGACCAAGGGATTGGAAGGCAGCCTTTAGCTCTTCCTTGCTGAGACCACCGTCGTGGTTAACATCGTATTTCTTAAGAATTTCTAGTAACTGCTCCTCAGTTAGAGGTCCTCCCTTGCACACATGACGAGTCATGTTATTTCGAAAAGATGGCCGGGAACTGGGTGCCAAAGGCAAATAGATTTATAGAGCTGTATTGGTATGATTTCCAAAGAACTCTAGCATGGGGGGTTTTTATAGGCTTTCTATATATGATCATGTCGTGAATGACCATTCAATCAAATGGTCATGCAATTTGTTCTTGTGTATTGGAAATGCCGATTTCAATCAAATCATGATTAGATGTTAGATTTTTTAACCCTATTCTTTTGAAAAAAGAAACAAGAACAAAACCCATGTTTTATAAGAGTAGATTAATGTTCACATATAAGAATCAAAATAATATATGCAGGGAGATATAACCACCACAATTTCTTAGGAATATTAGACATATAACTCGATAAAAAAAAAAGTGAAATAGGGTCTATAAATGGTCCAACAATATCCATAGGACAAAAATTTTTAGCTTTTCGGGCAAGTGTCTTTTCATGCACACATGGAAGAATCGTCAAACAGTTGATGCGACGGAGGACAAGTTCGTGTAATAATGGGGTCCGGACCGCCCATAGTGGGCGCGCCTTCTATTCCTAGGCTTTTCCTAGGCTTTGTGCTTTGACAATGAAATGGTTTTTAAGCCACTTTATTGGTAAATTATTTAACCTAAGCCCAGCCAGCCGAGAGTTACAAATTGGAGGATTAATATTTACTCCCTTCCTCGTTAGTGTAAAGATAGATTTTTTTGGCATGGATAAGAAATATCTATCGTGTTATAAGTTCTTTCTAGTTTCGACATTTAGGCAAGCATACAAATATGTGAGCGTTGTCCTGATATTTATCATGTGACACGCTCCACCGCTAATGATAATGATTTCAGACAAATAATATTCATGAAAAATTCCGTGGAACAACTACACCTAATTCAAGATTTGTTGCTTGAGGTGTATTTTATAAGATTATACTCTTCTTCTAGAATATCTAACGCAATTTGTCAAGCTTCAAGCATATTGTCCTTTTTAGGATATTTATAAATTACACTCATGTGGTGCTAGAAATCTGAACTACCTATGAGGGCAATCGTTAAAATTTACTCTTTTAGTTTTAATAGAAAGATTATCAGATGATTCGAAAGTAATAACAATATAGTATTTTCATCCAATCAAAAAATGTCGTGACATTATTTTTAATATCATGTTATCCTATGATGGCACCAAATTGTCAGGCTTCATCACCAAACCAAACCAAAGTACTCGACTGTCCTTAGAACCCATTAGCAGAGGATCGAATAAATTATACTGTCCTGCTAAAAATTTGAGCTGCCGATGACACATACTCTCATCAAATCAGAGACGTACACCTTGACATTATGTGACAGGAAAGGATAACACATGCAAGTACACAAAAAACATATCTATTTTGCTTTTAAATAACAACAAGATGCAAGATATAATTACCAAGATAAAAGAATATTTAGAATAAAAATATCAGATCGCATAAAGTTTTCAATAATAGCAAGTGGTCGAATCATTCATTATGGAATCATTCATGTAAATATCAGATCGTATAAATATCAGCAACCTTTTTCATGATAGATAAAATATTATCTAACTTTTGGATGGTCTTGTTGTTTATATATGCAAGTGGTGTTAAGTGGCATCATTTATTCCAAAAATCTAAACTGTTGTGAGGTTATATTAAAAAGATACGAAATTAAGAAAATGAAAAATATATCTGTTAGGAAAACTAGACTAAAAGACTCTCACGAAATGAATATTACCAAGAAATGAGATTATATATCTTTTGTATTTAATAACTTATCTCTAAATACAAATGATTTAAATTTTATTTGATGACATTATATATATTAATGAGAATGGATGATGCGGGTAACATTCAGGAGAATTGAAGGGTGGTTTTTCCAAGAGGGAGAGAATTGAATGATCTAGATCATCTCCTTTCTTCCTTTTTAAATTGTACAGGATATTTAATTGAAGTTTTTTTTTTTTTTTTTGGGTAAAAATAGTTCAATTAACAAATATAACATGGCTGCCAAAATGAGTTGGACTTCAAGATTATTTAATTTATGATAGATGTGATGCCATAGCACAATATGAGCAAAGTCTATGCTTTGAAAATTATATATTGTTATAAATAAATACCCTTTTAAAAGAATTTATCAATAAAACAAACTGAAGCCCTCATTACACATAATTAAAATTTAACCTCTAAAATAATGATGATATCTAATTTGAAACCTAATGGATCCAATTGGTGATATATGTGACGCCCTCAACTCCCACTTGCTTGCATTTAGGTAGGAGTCGCAATGTCGGGATGCTAGTCGCTTGGGTCAAACATTAGTAAGTAAAGCTAATAGAATGACACTAAAAAATACAAACACGGAAAAATATAAACATTTCACAGTATATGAGAAAATTGAGATATTTTAGCATTACCAAAATTGTACCAAACCAATTTCTTTGTCTATAGTTCTAGAAAAACACACTCTCAAAAATCCACATTTGCATTTTTAAAGCATCCATAGTCTCCCCTATAGCCCATACGCACACTCTGGTTCCCTTCGTCATACCACGCATAAAGACCGTGTGTGTGGCTTTGTAACAAGCGATGCCCAGATCGGCGCCCGACGCTTATGTCACAAGGCATCCTCTCGCCTCCGCCAGCAGAGAGCCCACAGAGCCAACATGAGAGCATTACCTTCTCGTCCAAGCCCGTTGTCGCCCGACGACAACCCAGAAGACGTCAACTAGTTTTACACGCTCCTGAGTAACTAGAGGAGCTCCACTGAGATCATACCCCATATCGACTTAGGGTTGTGATCCACATAAAGTCCATACAATCATTTTGATTACGCATGCACCATCGTCTCCCTAATGGACCATGCGCACACCTTAGCTCCCTTCTTCACACTACTGGTAACGACCGTGCATGTGACTTTGTAACGAGCGATGCCCAGCTCTACGCCCAACGTGTATATGACTAGACATCCTCTAGACTTCACCAATAGAGAGGCCACGTAGTCCACACAAGAGCATTACCATCTCTTCTGAGCTCATTGGAGTCTGGCGACAACCTAGGGGACGTCACTTAGTTTTACACGCTTCTGAATCATCAAAGGAGCTCCACCAATATAATGTCCCATATAGACTTGGGGTGGGTCCACATAAAGTCCATACAATCATTTTGATTACGCATGTAACATGTTCTCCCCTATGGACCATGCGAACACCCTGGCTCCCTTCATCACATCACGGGTAACGACTGTGCATGTGACTTCATAATGAGCGATGCCTAGCTCCATGCCCAGTGCATACATGATTAGGCATCCTCTAGCCTCCCCAACAAGATAGGCCACAGAGTCAGCAGGAAAGCGTTACCATCTCATCCGAGCCCGTTGTCACCCGGCGACAACCCAAGGAACGTTACACGTTCCCTAGTAACCAGATGAGCTCCACTAAGAGAATGTCTCATCTCTGCTTGGGGTAGTGATACGCACACCCCCAAAACATTGCATTAGTCTTTTGATACCAAAAACACAGTTCCCAAATTTTACAGCACAGACATAAAGATGAGCATAGTTAATACGATAAAGAGAAATAATGACAATTAAAAATATAGATGCGTGAACAAACTACCATTGGATGACTTGGAAGTAAATAGATCAACCAATGGCAGAACAACACACAAATTCAGAGATTTACAAGTCACAACTACACGCGATTCTCAACGCTTCACCCGACCCATGACCAACAATTCCAACACCAACTCCAATATTATATCCCAACGCTCTACAAGTCCCCCGGCCGCTTAACCAATCACAACGAGACTGTAGTAAAACATAGTTTAACTATTTTCCAATGTTAGTATTCCAAGGGTTAGTCTAGGATTTTACTTACAACAAGGAATGACAAATTTCTGGATGATCAAGTGTGCTGACTTAAAGTATCCTATAAGTGTGCGCTTGTCGTGTGGTGAGAGGTGCTGATCTAGACAAAATGGGGAGATTTATGATTGGGGAAAATTTAAAAGTGGTAGATTCGACGTGACAGAGGATGGACGAAGGGAATCTCGTGGTGGAGGGTGGCAGTGGGCAGTAGTGCAAAATCTTAAAGGCGGATCTAGACTTGGGTTGGGTGGATCTTAGAGAGGGAAGAGGTCGACTGGAGGGCAAAGGTGAGGGGGTGGTCGGACAACCACAAAGGAGCTATTGATGGTGGCGGGCAGCGGTGGCGCGTGGCAGAGCTTAAGGAAAAATCTCTTTAACTCACGAAAAATGAAGATCAGAGGGAGAGGAAGACGACGAGGCAATATTGGAGAGGAGGAGAGTGCGTTTTTGGGAAGGTTTCAAATAGGAAGAGGTTCAGCCTATATATAGGCCGAATAACCCACTTGCGACAAACATCACCATTGGCGGTGATTGGGCACACTAGGCAATGCATAGGCAATAGAGGAGGGGCTCGCGGTGTCCAGACGCATGTGTGTGTGTGATAGGTGTGACCGACGGTGCCCACATGGTTGAAAGAAGCCATGGGCAGCATGTAAAGGACTCAACAGTGACTAGGGACAACGGGTAGTGGTCAAACGGTGGCAAGGATGGCACGGACCATGCCAACACATGGAGTCGGCATGGTGGTGGTCGCGGGTGGTAGTACAGCCGCTGCTTGCTAGAGGGAAAAGACAATGAAACAAAACAAAGGGGTAGGATGAAGTTGTGAAGCATTGGTGGGGGGAGGGAGAGAAAGAGATGAAGTTTAGGATTTCCTATCCTTAGGCCGAAATGACATAGTTTTGGTGGGAGGGCTGGGCTTTTCTCATCAGATTATGGGCTCACACACGGGCTGGGACATAATCTTGCCTCCGCTTACACTAAAAAGAACAAACTTAATCCATATATTAGGGCTGCACCTCAGGAAAAAAGATATGCATTTTCAGACTTGGGCTTCACATGGGTTGGGCTTCACATCCTCCCACCTTAGAGAATTTGGTCCTCAAAATTTTCTTAGCTAACAACTACTTCCAAAGGGCTCATCAAGCTAATAATATTTGCCTTTACTTCCATAACTTCTTCTAGTATTAGCATGACTAGTTCTTCCAATAGTACATTACGTTTAAAACCTTAAGACAAGCCATGTAGTTCAAAATCTCCACTCGACAAGAAACGGTTTTACAACACCCATGGATCCTAATACCTCATTACCTCAATCTCTTCTCAAATTAACCATCAATGTCCATAATTCTCCAACCGAACATTCAATCTCCAAAGGAAAGTATAGCCTCACATTTTAAATCCCTATGTGACCTCAAGTCACAACTGATTCTTGAAGATAATTACAAAAATTATTGCCAACTAAGATTGTTCATCCGGGCTGGATTTTTTCCTGGCCCGAATCAAACCCCGGCAAGAATCTAGGTTGCCAAAACCCAAACCTACTCGGTCTGAGTATGGGTTTTTGACTTGAATTCAGAGAGAACGACATATCTTCAACAACTTTAAAGAACCTCAGATCTTCAACGACTTTAAAGAAGAAGTTGGCTAAGTAGATCAAATTAGATAAATATATAAACCAAACCAAACCCAACTCGCAACCACAACACCCACCCATCTAGTTTGCTAAATTTCAATCTTCCTTTTCTTAAAGCAATCATGACAACCTCATCTCAAACTCTCCTATGTATCTCATGGGCAACACCTTGTTACAAGCTCTCAATGTCCGTGTGGAAGGATCTGGCTAGAAGTTCTTGGTCCTCGCCCATGGCTTCGGTACCGACCAGTCCGTCTAGAAAGGCACTCTTGGTCCTTCCTTTTTGACTGAGCTTTTTCTAGCAAAGACCACCACCCTGACCAACCCATAGATTCGTATGTAAAAACTAAAGTGAACATCGATCATGGCGATTGTACCACCCTCAGTCACCCTCTCTCTCTCTCTCTCTCTCTCTCTCTCTCTCTCTCTCTCTCTCTCTCTCTTACCCATAAGTGAAACAGCAGCACATATATTCTCCTATTCGCGTGGTCATTCTCTACGACCTTGTCTGTGCCGACAATGTCAATCTTGATTACTTTGATTTTCGCCACTACACCACACTCGACTCCTACGTCGTGACTTAATCAACATCCTCGATGCCCTTAAAGTCGATAGGGTTCCATTTAGAACTTGGAATCTGGGTTTTTAGAAATCTGGATTTATCCGGGTTCTAACCTGGGTCTGACCCTAGCTAACTTGGTCCGAGTTCCAACCCGAGTTTAAAACCAAGATTCTGGTCCGGGTATACCCAGGTTCCTGGGCCAGAACCCGGATGAGCAATCCTACTGCCAACCACCATTTCACTAAGTATCATACTTCGGCTTCGCACTTTGATCATCTCACCAAAAGCCTAAGGCTAAGATCTCTTGAATTTAACACTCTTGTATCGAATCCACTTCAACACCTATCCACACCTTTACTTCCCTCCTCAACTCACATCTTTACTTCTCCAATGCCAGAGTCTAGGAAAAAGAAAGGACTAGGAAAAAGAAAGGAAAGAAAGTGAAGAATCCTCCAAGTCATGTGGATGGGCATGAATTTAGAAGGATGGTGACACTTTTAGAGTGCAACAAAGCATCAATTCTTTTTATCTAATGAATCCATATCACAGAAATTAAACAAAAAGAAGAAAGAAAGAGATCTTTCTTTTTTCCTAAAAAAGTATAATCCAACACTTGCATCTTATCATCGACCTCGCACGAAATTAATTAATCTAGTTGTAGGGCACCCCACAATGGTAGAACAATTCAATTTGGCTTGTTAGGTTGGATGATTAGTACATGATGAGTAACCTGACTGTGCTAAGAAAGCAATAACTTGAGTTTTCAATAATTTTATTTTATTTCGTCCATTTATTTCAGTAATTGGGATTTCTTAGAGAATATTTGCAGCATCGATTTCATATACTGAATATGACATCTACTATTTGCCTTTTATACAAAAATATTTGTACAAAAATAAATAGATATATGTACAGCCCTCTATATACTTTTATACACAGAACTGCTAATAGGGGCACCACTAGACTAAAACTTCGTGAGCTCTCTCCTCGGAAAGCTAGCCTCGAAGCCAACCTACTCACAATGGGTTGATAGGACAAAGAAAAGTCCTAGCATGCAAAAAACAATAAGGGCAAAAAAATAAAAATACCATGTGAAATCAAATTAGAAGTTAGTCACATCGAGAACAATGACAAATGAAGAAATGAGCTTTAACTATGTGTGGGAGTGATATTAAAAAATGGCCTCACTTGAAATTAGTGAGGTAGAAGAAAAGACATTGCTCGACATCACCGAGGAGAGGAAAAGCAACCCTTCCTTGGTAATCGGGAGAAAGTTTTGTAGTGATTGCCTTGCTCGATAATCCAAAACCAGAGCTTCATTTCTTCCCCCTCATAATTGGGATGTGGTCTTGTAGAGATCTGCCATGCTCGGTAATCCTGAACAAGGGGGATTTTCTTCAGCTTTGTAATCTCAGACAAGGGCTTAGTTTCATTTTTCCTCGATAATCGCAAGGTGGCCATGTAGAGATCGACCTTGCTCAGTAATCCTGAGTGTGGTCAAATTTCTTTTGACCTATAAACGTGAGAATGTGTAGACCAAACTGGTATTGCTGGGTAATCCCTCCAAGACCCTACTAGGGTGTAATACCCGAATCCTACTACATAGGTCCTTACGTCATTTTATTAATTCTTAAGTTAAATATTTTGAGATAAAGATTATCTTATTACTACTTCAATTATTTTATTTTAAGATGAGTATGTCATATATTTTTTTAAGGTATGATTTATTAAAATAAATCAAAGTATTATTTTCAAGACTTTGAAATATTTCTCTTAAGCCCTTTATTTTTATTTATTCAGAGAATGGCCCAGTGAATCCCTACCCTTGGATTGGTGGGTGAAAAGCATTTTTTTAGGAGGAGAGATCTCCACCATCCATCTTCCAAGCTTATGTGATAAGTTTTGACCCATTTGACCCATTCTTTTATCTCTTGACCGAAAACTCCATGGCGAACAATTAATTCCACTTCCATCTTTTACTTACACCAATCGGTTAAGTCAATAAAGTAGAAAAGAAAGAAGACAAAACAAATCCTAGACATCTCCTACTCGTTGGTCAATGCCCAAGGAAGAAATAAATTTCCATTTCCTTTATAAAATAAGTCTTTTGACTTATCAACTCACTTTCTCCCATTGAATCTATTGGCTTCCTCAAGACTTTTCCCTTCTCTTCTCCTTTCAAGCTGATGCAAGCTTTTAAGACAAGCCAAAGAAATTCTCCTTCAAGCCCCCATCGTCCAAGCCACCTCAAGCTTCCAAGAGAAGCCATTTATCCCCCTCCCACTCTTGCATCCGATTAGCTTCCAAGAGAAGCTCTTTAAATTATTTTCTTTTCCTTCCTCTTGCACCCTTCGTCTTAAGGCATCAAAGAGAGGAGAGAAAGGCCAAAAGTGATCCTTAGGCATTCCCTTTTCCCCCATACCGTTGGTTTCAACCAAGAGCAAAATATTAAAAAAGTTTTCATCTCTTTTCCTCCAAGCCAAAGCCGAATCATGCACACCTCTCTTTTGTTCTTCAAGAAATCAACTCCTCTCATCATCAAGTTTTTGACTCCATAGCAAGGTAAGAACATCCTCAACCCTCTCCCTTGTGTATTTCAAAAATTAGCCATAGTTTAATCAAGTGGGTTCCTCTTGTTGATTTTGGGTTAAAACAGTGCTATCGTCTTGCCTTCATCTACACGGGTTTATCACATTTTGATTCTCTTTCTTGCCTCTTGATAGGAGCTAAGAACTTAAGGTAAAAATCCTAATCTAACTTATTTACTTTTAATGTGATTTTGGAAGCCTATTGAGTTGTTTTAGCTTATGTTTTGATGTATTTAATTTCCTATATTGCAAATAAGTATGTGTGCTCTATTTTTAGCCCAAACCGAATATGTTAAAGTGGGTTTTTGCTATGTGATTTCCTATATTTCGAATTTTGCTAAGTTATTCTTAAACTTGGTTTAATCATAGATGATGATTATAGTAATTTTTAATTTATATATATATTGGTACCATGTGTCTTTTATTAATATTGATTGGTAATCTATTTTAAGATGCTAGAGGTTTGGTTTAGAGGTTTTGTTTGGTTCTATAATTTTATATCTTGCTTTTAAGGGTATTAAATGAGTAAAGCATAAGCTTAAGTTTTTAAAAGTTTTAAAGTTTATTAAATGGGTAACCTTGCTATATTTTAGGTTATGTTTAATTTTAAAGGGATGACAAGTATGTTATTTATTTTCATAAGTTTCTTTAAAATGTTTGGAATAAAGATTTTAAATGTTTTGGCCTACTGCCATGTTTGATGAGTAGACGAACGGGTTAAGTAAACGTTTAATTTCAAGTTGGAATTTAAGTAAGCATATGAGCGTATCGATTAGTAAGGTTCAAAGTAAGGTAGATGTTAATATGTCTATCTCATTTTATTGAATAGGACTAGGAGTCTACTTTCAAGTTCAAATGGGCTCGCAGGTAAGTAGCTATGACCATGCTTCTTACACCATGCTCTCTTTATGAAAGAATATCTCTCTCATTGTAAATGTTTCTCTAATGAAAAGAATAAATGAATATAGTATGTACAGCCCTTTCTTGATAGCCCCTGTTAAGTACCCTATCGATTATAATTGTGTGTACATGTATAAAGTAATGCATGCATGTAGATTCTAAGTCATGAGATTTTCATGCATACTCTCTCAAGAAACTTATGATTTTTTCTATATGTAGTATAGTATGAAAATGTATCTTGTTCATGAAAATGCATATGCATTGAACTAAGAAAGATGATGAAAATGTTTAAATGTAAAGGAAAGGAAAGGAAAGGAACGTCTCATGTTTTATGCTTCAAGTGATGCTTTAAGTGAGTTTTAAAACATCCCTATGAACTGATGCTTTAAATGTCCCTGAGAACTAACGTTTTAAGATGTTCCTGAGGGAATGTCTTAAAAGGCCCCTGAGAACTGACGTTTTAAAGGATATCTTGAAAGATGATGTTTAAGCCCATGTTTTTAAATGACGTTTAAGCTCATGCTTTTTACTGATGTTTATGCTCGTGCTTGTAATGATGTTTAAGCTTACACTTTTAATTGACGTCTAAGCTTATGCTTTTAAATGATGGTTACGCTACACTTTTAAATGATGTTTAAGCCATGCTTTTAATTGATGTTAAGCTCATGTCTTAAAATGATGTTAAGCTCGTGCCTTAAAATGATACCTAAGTTCATACTTTTAAATGATGTTTAAACTCAAGCTTTTATATGACGTTAAGCTCATGCCTTTAAGTGATATTTAAGCTCATGTTTTTAAATGATGATAAGCTCATACTTTTAAGTGACGTTCCTTTCCTATGAATGAACTGTTAAATGAAAAAGAACTGAAATGAATGAAAAGACGAAAAGACTGAAAGGAAACGAATGTTTCAATGTATGAAAATACGTAATGGCCACATGAATGAAAATGGGTACCCTATGAATGAATGGGCAGATTGCAATGCCGGGTAGTAGTATCTGGTAGTGCACCCAGTGCTACACCCTAACGGAATGGGATTCCAACCCGTGGCCACGGGCGGATCCATAGGTTTAAAAGACCGCTAACCCTAGCACACGGGGATGTAACAGTGTGCAACGGCCTATGAAAGTAAAAAGATGTAATGCATGAAAAGCATGTTATGCATGAAAAGATGTAAAGCATGAAAAGCATGAAAAGAATGTTTATGCATGAAAGCTTAGTTATGTCTAAGAATGTTTATGCATGAAATGAAATGTAAATGTTTATGTATGCATGTTTTCTAAAGGAAAAGAATAGATGCCTAGTATGTTCACTGCATGGTGTACTACTTACTGAGTATTAGACTCACTTTTGTATTAAATGTTTTAAACGTCAAGGAAATGAAGAAAAGGTTGGGGAGTAAGGCATTACTGCACAGAGAGAGGCAGACGTTTAGTGTCTTCCCTGTCTATGAGGAAAAAGAAAAGAAGGAAAAAGGAAAAGAAAAAAAAAACGCTAAGAATAGGTATGTACTTGGCGGTCTCACCCCTCGCGGGGCGGGGTCGTTACATAGGGATCCTAAGCAAGAAGAATGTATACCCTTCTCGTGATCCCCAAGAAGGAGGAAAGTATACCCTTGCTCAAGGTAACATAACTCCTTGCTTGGGAGCATTGAGTAACACCAATGTCTAGCTCACCATTATCGAGCATGGAGAAATGATGCCTTTGCATCAATCAAGGCCAATCTCTATATGATCATGCTCGGGATCACTGAGTAGGATGAAAGTATGCTCTTTATTAGAACTACTGAGCAACCTCATCTACATAAGACCCTAATTGAGATCACTGAGCTAGAAAAAAGAATGCGCCTGCTTGGAATTATCGAGTAAGGTCACCTTCACACAACCCTGCTCGAGATAAAAGAGTAGGTCAAAAGTACGCCCATGCTTGGGGTAACATAACCTCTTGATTAGGAGCACTGAGCCACACCAATGTCTAGCTTACCAATATTGAGCAGGTAGAAACAATGCCCTTGGTCAAAATCATCGAGCAGGAAAAAAAAGCCCTTGATTGGGATCACCAAGCAATAACAATCTCACGATTACCGAGGAGGAAAGAAACTAAGCTCTTTGGGAGTTCATTATCAATAACTCGGGAGCTCATAATATAATCACTTTACAACATCCACATAACAGTGATCATAGAAGTGAGATTACAAGGGGGAAAGATTAGGAAAAAGTAACAAGATAACATATCTAGAAAATTGTGAATAAAATCAAATTAGTGTTTTTTGGCTTAATATTCAATGTCCTTGAAAAATTTTATACAAGATGGGATCAATATTCAATGTCCTTGCTTGGGTCACACACCCCTTTCACATTGTGATAATTAGTGTATGCTCACAAACTCAACAAATAAGTGAACAATTAATTCGTAGCAGAAAAATAAAAGGGTTGTAAATGATTCTAAATATCAGTATAAGAGAATGTAAAATACATTGCACCAGAATATCCATAAGTCATTTCTCACAAACCCATGTGCAAAAGAATAATATAGCCATCAAGTCTCATTACAAAGAATAAAATACAACACCTGATCAAAATGGGGGAAAAGACCGAATCCTCGATCCTCTAGCAATGTCAGATCTCCATGCTCATAACCTCCTCGAAACTCTTTTTCAGCATCAAAATCTACGGTCCCGAAGAGCTGGACAGTAGGTGATACCACCTCGGTGCGATTTTGCAAAATCTCAATAAGTGAAACTAAGACCAAACTGAAAGATGAAAGTCAAATAGAAATGAAGATATGCAATTTGAAGGTGCAAAGAAAATTAATTTATACATACCAACTTATAGGTTTCTAAGCAGCATATCAAAATCCACATAAAGATTTATCAAGCAACAATGCTCAAAACACACAAACACCGACCACTTGCTCGAAGGACCAAAGCCATCCGAGCAACTTGGAAACAAACTCAAGAACCTAGTTTTAAAACATCCAGTCTAATTAATGTGTACACCACAATCTCCCATATATGGACCATCCACACACTCTAGCTACCTTCGCAACATCACAAGTAACTACCGTGCATATGACATTGTAATAAGCGATACCCAATTTCATGCTCGGCGCATTTATAGCCAAGCATCCCCTACCTTCCACCAGGAAGGAGGCAATGACATCGACCCGAGAGCGTTAACATCTCGTTCGAACCTATTGTTGCCTAGCAACAACACAAGAGATGTCACTTAGTATTATAAACTCCCAAATACCCCCCAACCTCTCTCTCTTTGTCTCACATACTCACTCTCTAACCCTCTTTTTGTCTCTTTGGTACTCCCGTCATGACCAAAGGAGGCCGCCACACCATGTCCAGCAGTGTTGCCATCTCTGTGTGTTGCTAAACTTTGTCACTTACTTCCTTCGCCACTCTGCATGCCGCCATCATATTCTACCACACCGGTAAGCATTCCTCTCCTTTCTTGACTCCTCACTTTCACTCTCTCTCTCTCTCCTCCTTTTTTTTTTCACAACCATTGTGCACAATTGTTGCTAAGGCCTTGTTCCATAGGATGCACTTTCGTAATCCTTTGTCATCGCCAATTTATGCTCGTTGCTCCCCTTTGGAGAAGAAAATTGGAGCATCGACATGCATTCAGAAAGTTCCCAACCGCACGAGGTAAGTGCCTCTCTGAACCAAAATTTAGTATGGGTGCTACAAGTTTGATAATTATGCTTGTTGTTCATGTTCTTGCCTTTGGGACGTTGGGATCCGATTGGTATAGTTTTTTTTTTTTTTTTAACCACCAACAAAGCACACTCAGTTATAAGCATTCCCATTTGCTAAAAAATAACGAACAAATCAAATCTAACACGACTTATTGTAACCATAGTATTAAGAAGTACCAAAATCTCATTCAACAGCACAAAACTCCAACCTTTCAGATATTAAATCCAAACATAAAAATATAAAACATTACGACTCTCTAATAAAAAATAGATTAGACACAAAACAACGTCAATTTATTGGTACGAGAACTACTTGGATCTCTGCCTCATCTTTCGGCGCTTCCTCTTCAACCTCCTAATGCGCTTCTTCTTCCACTTGGCCCTCATGGTGATTCCGTGTCTAAGTTCCTTCTCACCCTCGCTTTTGAAACCCTAGTTGCCCGGAGTAGGCTGCATATTCGATTGGTATAGTTGTTGTACATAATCATCTATGTTTCACACTTAACATTTTGACATCAAATGCTTTAACATTTTGCTTAAATGATTGTAGATCATGTTTTTGCCTCGGTATTGTGAGAATCTGGTGTGACAAGTGACTTATGATATTGATATATATAATCATTTACGACCCTTTTATTTTCCGCTGTGAATTAATTGTACACGTATTTGTTAAGTTTGTGAGCACACACTCATTATCACAATGTGCAAGGGGTGTATGACCTAAGCAACCAACATCTAGGCATCACGGTTTCTGCCAAATCACAAACAGCGGCCGGGGGCGCCATAGGTGGTATCAAAGCTTATACGGCTTTGGGTAAATTCATAAGTCAAATAGGTACAGTACAGAAGTTAGGCTCTAATTTTAGTACGGTAGACTTGAAATATAGGTATTAATACTTGGATCTTAGGCAAAGTTGGCTTGAACTTTCAGTACGATAGGTGTCACAGTCGTTGCCAAATCACAAGCACATTGAGCCCAAATTTTGGCCTAGCCCTATTACAGTTAAACAAAAAGGAGACTTTTACCTGGCCAGCATAGTAGGCCCAAATTTTGGGCTAGCCCAAACCTTAAACAAAAAAACAGAGATAACCAGACTGTGACTCAACCTCGATATTGAACCGACCGGATTTGGTTAATTTGACTTGGATTAATTCGGACATATGAGGCAAATTGGATGTGTGTTTAGATAATATGAATAATTAAACTGATGAGAATATGCAAATTTAATTATTTATATTATCTTAGCAATGTGATGGCGTTTTGTTTAAGGAACGAATCCAAGTCAAGTCTAAGAAGGTCGGCTTGAATGAGATTCCATATTCAAGAGGTATACCCCACTTTTTTTAAAGTGATTGCATTGGCTTGCACACGCTACAGTTGCAAAAATAAGTTTCTGGAAATCAGCACAACTACAATCAAGAAACAATCGAGAATCTAATCGTGGACCAAGATCTGATCTGTAGAAAGTTGCAATTGAAGTTGCATGCTTTTCTCCTTGACACAAACGAACGGTTCATTGGTTGTTCTAAGGAGTCCATAATTGATGAAGAACAGCAAACAAAAGGGAATCTTAATTAATTGGATGATCACTACACTAACTAGTGCAGGCTTGCAGCTTCAAAAGCAATTATCGTCTTTGAATCTTAATTTGCCATGTGTGAGTGAACCTGTACGGCCTGTACGGCCTGTTTCCTTTTTCTTTTTTCTCTCTTGGTATATATCTTTTATTCTTTGAAAAGTATTTCTCTAAGAACTACGTACCCCAAGGTTGTAAAATCCGGAAGATAAATATATAAGGAAATTTCATACACCGTACAAAATGAAGCTGATCTGTGCTTGCATATTGGAATCATTCTGCAACATATATACATATATATCCACGTACAGTACTCCGTGGATACTACAAACGCTAGAGAATAATTAAGCTGGCTCATGGCAACTGCTGAATCGATACACAGACAAACATTATTAGTTATATATTGAGGCAATACCATTAACAATAATATTGAGGTTTATTTGATAATGTAACCTTGATCGACAGCATATCTAACAAGATTTTCCAACTCAGCCTCGTCGATGTATCCATCTCCATTACTATCAGCATGGCGACGTGCCTGATGAGCTGAGAAACGTGGGATACAGGCACCAAGGCTGTAGAATGCACTTCTGAGCTCTTGCTTGCTAAGAACCCCATCTCCATTTATGTCATGGCGCTTAAATATCTCTCTCAATTGCCCCTCATTGTATTTGATATGCACGTCCTTTGGGACACTGATTTCCCTATATCTTTGGACAGGCGGCACCACAGTGCAATCAGGGCCTAGATTTTTATAGCAAGTCTTTTGAAACATATTGTTAATTGCTGGAATGATCTGGTGCTGGATGGGTTGGGATTTGAAAGGAGAAATTAGAGCTACAAACGTCTACTTTGTTTTGCTTTGTATGATGAATTACATGTTCTATATATAGAGCTGAACCTTATCAGCCAATCTTCTCCTCAAAATTTTACTTATCCATTCCGAGAGTCTAGCAAAAGGAAAGGATAGAGAGAGAAGAATCCAAGTGATCACGTGGGTGGACATGAATTTAGAAGGACGGTGGCACTTTTGGAGTGCATCAAATTAAGCATCAATGCTTTTTATCTAATGAATCCATATCATAGAAATTGAACAAAAATAAGAAAGAAAGAGATGTTTCTTTTTTCCTAAAAGTATAATCCAACAGTTTCATCTTATCATCGAGCATCAGTTTTATCTTATCATCGAGCTAGCACGAAATTAATTATTCTATTTGCAGGGCATCCCACAATGGCAGAATGATGTAAGAGGATCTAAGTCAGATGATGCTGAGTTGTCAAATTGCACGTTGACCACGTTGAAATACCTTGAGGCGGCAGATCAGCGCAAAGAAGGCAGGAAATTGTGATATTTCCTTAGTTGGGGCAATTTTGGGCAAGTTTCGATATTTTAGCCATAACTTTGGCTACAGGTATCAGAATCGCACATATGACCCCAATTTGGAAAGCTCTATTCAGCGCGCACGTCGTGGGCACCAGCTTCACTTGGTGTGCATCATTTTCGGGGTCAAATTTTACTATTTTTCCCTCCAATTTCCTATTTTTAGTTATTTTTTGCCTTTTATGGTAACATTTCATTTACTGTTTTAGAAGTGATTCTAAACTCGATTTGGGCCAAATTTTTGGCAGAAGACTTCTTTTATTATGCATTTAATTTTGGTATTATTATTGGGATTTTGCTATTTTTGATAAAATTCCAATACAGTCGATTTTCAGCTATTACAGCCCGGCTTGTGGGTTGATTTAGATATTCTTAAATATTGATAATTTGAATTGACATCAGAGACGTTTTCTCTGTGTTTTTGGGGGCGAATCTCTTGTTTCTTTCCTGTGAATCATCTGTTAAAATTAGCCTACAGAATAATAGTTATTCTGTCCGGCGTCACAGAACAATTCAATTTGGCAAGTTGGGTTGGATGAATATCAATACATGAGTAATTTCCAGATTGTGCTAAGAAAGCAACTAACATCTGCTTTATTACAGTAATTTGGATTTCTTAGAGAATAATGATGTGTTTGAAAAGAAGTTCTGAAAAAAGTTTGTAGCATTGATTTCATATAATGAATATGACATCTGCTCTTTGCCTTTTATACAAAAATCACTACAAGAAAACGATTATTTTTGACAAGTCATTGTTTGTGATGAAAATGACTATTTGCAACGAGGATGACTCAATGTAGTAGGAAATGGTCATTTTCATCGTAAATAATAGATTGCATATAAGCATTTTTCTAACGTTAGTGGAACAAATAAATAGATATATGTGCAACTCTCTATTACTTTTATACACATGAACCCGAAAAGTGAACATGTGCAAGAGCATAAGATGGTTTATATTGCAGGCCCGACCTGTTATGATATAAAATAAATGATAAAATATACCTATTCTCATGCATCAGTTTAAGTTTTTTAGATAAGTAGTGATGTCACATGATATCAGAGTAGAGGTCCAAAGTTCTAATCTTGACTCTACACTCTACCCCATTTAATTAAATATTCCACATGCATGTTGGGTCATCTATTGAGAGAAAGTCTGACCCACATGTGAGGGGAAGAGATATAAAATAAATAATAAAATCTATCTTTTCCCAACAACTTAAAGCTTTGAGACAAGTGATGATTTCACACGACCAAATATCTCTTTATTTCCCAATCAAAGTTTTTTTTTTTTTTTTTTTTAAATGAAACTTCCCTTCATAAATCAAAGAATACATGATGATTTGTCAAAAATAATAAAAGGAGTAATCTCAGGAGGTTCCTCTTCCACCCAAACAATTTCAAAATCTAACAATAATCCTAATTTAGCAGCAGCATCAACTGCTCTGTTACTATGTCTACTCACATGCTTAACATGCTAGTACTGGTAGGCCATCAAAGAGCCCTTTATATCTTCAATAAGTTGACCATTCCAAGAGTAATCACATGAGTTCTTGTTGACAGCATCCACAACTGATTTAGCATCACCCTCAAACTGCACATTCCTCAATCCAAGTTCAATACACAGATGGATAGCTTAAAGGAGGGCCCAACTTTCTGCAATAACAGTAGATTGGATATCACCTTTAGAGGCTGCTAGAACAGCCTGCACTTCACCCCAGTGATCCCTAACTACAATCCCAACACCCATTCTCTGAGTTTCTTTGACAAATGCAGCATCAATATTGGCTTTTAGGAAACCAATTTTTGGTGTAAACCTTGCATAGCATCTGATATTCCTGTTCCTTCCTCAAATACTTCATCTAAGTCTTGTAAAACTGGTGTGCAAGGGACTTCAGCATCCTGGATTGCCAGTTGAAATAGAAGAGAAGGCGCTTTAAATCTGTTGCTGAACATGTGACACCCCGTATTTTAGTATATTTTAATTGAAGAAATATTTTTAAATTAATTCAAATATTGGTTCTCTTATTTTAAATTTATCAGATTTCTCGTTTGTTTATTTTTATGATTTTTAATTTGTAAAAAAAAAATTATTTTGATATGCTTTCTTAATATTAATTAGTGTTGCATCTAAATTGCTCTTTATTTTATTTTATTTTATTGTTGAACTTTAATTATTTTATTTATTAATATTGAGTTGTAGTGTTTTTATTTAACTTTTATTTATTTATTTATTGTGCCTTTCTCTTTTATTAGGCTTACCATTTTTCGGGCTGGGCTATTTTGGGTTAGTATTTTTTTTGGGGCCCAACCCATTCAGATTCCAGCCCAAGCTTTGAGCCCAATCCAGACCATTATTTTTTTTTCGTTTCCCACAAGGTGTCGTTTCACTCCTAGCCGTAGGGCTTCTTCCTCTTCTCTTCTTCTTTTCTTTTCTTTCCTTCTTCTTCTCTTGTGCCAGGGTCCATCTTTCCATTTTCATGCATGCCCCTTCATCCTTTTTCTCTAGGTTTCATCTGTTTACTATATATATCATATATATATGTTAAGCATTCTCAACCCTAGATCTAGTGCCGCTCATCCTCCTCTTCACAAAAACTCAACCGAGATCTCCACTCAGCTGCCGCTAGCAAGGAACCTTGCCGTCAACCACAGCCTCCATCACCCTTCATTTTCTTTCACCAAAAATAGTGTGAATATGCTTCTGTGACCCAGCGTACCACCCTTTAGCTCAGTCTCGACCCACCCAGTCGCAGCTCATCCAGCTGCCGCACAAACAAACGTCCAATCAAGCCTCCTTTTCCATGCCGCTACTCTGTGGACAACCTTGACCAGCAGCATTTCACGAACACCGGCCACCACCTCTCGAGCATCGCGTGCTTTGTTTCCCCCTATCCTTGTGTCAGCCACGAGACCACCATTGAAAAGCCATGCAGCCCAAACCCCATCGGACGTCACCATTTAGCCAACCTCACAAGCCATATACTCTGTTTTATCCATCCAAAAATAGAGGAAGTTCTTGCTCAGGTCCTCCACTGAGCTCCCCTTTGCCGCCTCTTACTCTCCCCGTGCCCCTCGGTTTTCAGCCAGGTTACACGATGGAAGCCACCGCACGCAAACCCGTCACCATCGCATGCCATCTCTCTCTACCTTTCTTGCTCTTGTTGGCCAGCAAGCAGCTTCGTCGTTGCACTCCCTTCCCAGCTCGACTGTCGCGCCACCACGGTATCCTAGCCAACTGTCGCACGCGGCCCCTAACTTTTCCTGGTGTAAGCCCCTGCCACCGCTACACTTCTATTATTTCGGTGTTTTTGATTTCTGTTGTTCACTGTTACTTTTCTTGATAAGGTGTGTGAGTATATATATATATATTTTTATATTTTTGAATGAGTGGTTTATTTGGGTTTATGTTTAAATGGGTTTTGTTTTAAGTCTCATATAATATTATATTTGTGTAGATAATATTTTAATAATATTGTTAAATAAAGGAAGTAAACCTATTTTTAAAAGAGGAGTTATTCATGACGTATTTTATAAAATTTTTAAAGTAGTTGAAGTATTCTATTAATCTATAATACGTTGTTGGTATTTTATATATTCATATTTATTGAGTTCCGTAATTATCATCATACTTGTTCAATTAAATTCTTGTTTTGTACGAATTTGATTAAGTGAATATCAATGGTTTAGGAAAATGATAGGATTTTAGGAATTTTGAGAAATTTAGGTTTTGAGGAATTAAAAATAGGTTATTTTAGAAGCTTAGGCTTATATATCGAAATACGTGATTGATTGAAAATTTACGAGAATTATGTGATTATTTTATAGGTGATGAGTAATAGTTGTTTGGCATTTTTGAGGAATTTTCTGAAAAGCTAAGAAGTCCAGGTAAGCGAGGTTCCTATGCTAGATTTGCATAAAAAGAAACGAACTGAGGTTGGTTTGTAAAAATGTGCATTTTGTTTTAAAAAGAAAAAGTAAAAAACAACCTCAGTATAAGTTTTGCATTCATTCATGAAATATGTATGAAAGATAAAAGAAATGCTTTTGACATGAAAATTGTAGACATGAGCAATATTTGACATGTTTCTGAAATATGCAAAAGAGCGAATATGAAATCAATGAGATTTTTATACATGTGATATGAAATGATTTGGATCTGTTTTTTATAAAATAGAAATGATATGAATATGATTAGCACATGTTTTGATATGATGTGGGTATGAAAAACCTTTGGCATACTTATCTGTTTTATTCTGATTCTGAATATGGTTCTGATATGATGATACTGGTTCATGTGATATGGTTGGTACCAACATTACATGATATAATATGAGTGCACCCACTTTGGAAACAAAGTGGTCTTTTACGTGTTCTTTCCTATGTGCACACTCGGGGCTCCGAGATTGAAAAAGGAAAAGTTTCACCATATGATACTGCCTGGTTTGACCACCGGGGATAGCACAACCTTACCACAGGGGTTAAACATGGTATATGATATGACATAATATGATATGATAAGATGAAGATGTTCAGTTATGTTATGCCAAAGCGTTTTTGAATATGAAAATGGTTTATGAATATGAAAAGGTTGAAAAGTCGCTCTGATTTTCTGATAACACGTTTTTGAGATCTGCATATGAAAATGAAATATTTTGTTTTCTGCATACTGAACTTTCTGAAAAGACTTATGTCTACATACTAGTATATGTTTTCTGCTTACTGAGTTGTTGATAACTCACTCCTTATCTCCATAACATTTTTCAGATGATTTTGGATGGTACAGCTGGGGATTAAGACTAGAAATCGTTATAAAGTTAATTACGCATAGTGGATCAAGTACAAAGATGGCATTTTGGTTATTGGAGATTTTATTCAATAGTTCTGTTTTACTCTACTGACTAGGTATCTTGGAAGGTTGATAGGTTTATTTTAAGATTTTTGTGGCATTTAGATTAATCTTATTGGAGTAGCTAATCTGAAACAGTGAATTGTATGTGTTATTGAAAACATTGGAGATTGGAGTCTATAACTATATGGTTGAAAAATGATTTTGAGTGACAAGGAGTAACTCTTCGACCCCTCAGGGATCGGGGCGTTACAGAACACATATTCATTCCTTTTTTGTCAAATGCCATGAAAAACTGTAGCCACTCTACTCACATTTCCATCATCTAACCTGGAAACCAGATCACCCCACAAGGATTTGAAATCATAAAAATTCTGCTTCCACTTTTGTAAAGGACTTATCATTTCTCCCTATACATCCATTGACGCAGGGCATTGCCACAAGACATGGATCACAGACTCTGCAGCTATTTGGCATATCGAGCATAATGAGTCCTCCACTATCTTTTTTTTTAACAGATTTTCTTTAATAGGTAGAATATTGTGAAAAGCCTTCCACAGCAGTTGTTTTACCTTCCCTGTATAGTCCAGCTTCCACAACTTCTTCCATAACTTCGTATCATGTGAAGATATAGAAGCCTGACCCAAGCCTTGGTTCTTCATATCAAGATCAGTAAAGTAGGCTGACTTAACTGAGAACAATCCTCTTTCTGTTAAACCCATATAACCTTGTCATCAATGACCCTAAGGCTAATCGGAATTCTGCTAATACAGTCTGCTTCCTCCCTTGTAAATACAGAATATAGCAAGTATTTTTCCAGGTCTTAGCAATATCATCAATAAGTTCATCCACCGTAGCATCAACACCCAAAATGGATATTGGAGTTTGAATTTGGTAGGTAGATGGACTTGGAATCCATTTATCTTTCCAAATCTTAATATTCTTTCCATTGCCAATGTGCCAAACATACCCCATTCTCACCAGATCCAAAACTAAACAGAAACTCCTCCATATATGAGAGGGGCAATACCCAACTTTGGCCTGTAGGATATGGCATGTGGAAAAGTACTTTTGTTTAAACACCTAAGCAACCAAGGATGAGGGATCTTGAATAAACCTCCATACCTGTTTTGCCAGTAAAGCCCTATTAAAAAAATTAAGGTCCTGAAAACCCAAACCCCCCATGCTCTTCACAGCCCCCATCTTTGTCCAACCTTCCCAGTGTATCCCTTTGTTGTCTTTGTTGTGAGACCACCAAAACTTAGCAATTAACTACTCCATTTCCTTGAGTAATTCTTTTGGGAGTTTGAACACACTCATTGTGTACGCTGGAATTGCTTGAAGAACACTCTTTATCGAGACTTCTTTGCCCGTTGTTGATAGAAACTTTGACTTCCAGCTTGTGATCCTCTTCCAAACCTTGTCTTTTAGTCCTTTAAAAGTATCATATTTAGATTTTCCCACAACAGTAGGTAAACCTAAATATTTACTGTAATTATCACAAATAACTCCTTCAGCATGTTGGAGAATACATTCTTTCATAGGAGTCTTTGTGTTAGAGCTAAAGAGAATTGAAGTTTTTTGTCTGTTTAGCACCTGACCTGAAGCCTCTTCATACATATGTAAGATCTGAAGTAAATTGAACCATTCTTCTTCCATAGACCTAAAAAAGATTACATAGTCGTCGGCGAAAAGGACATGGTTGATCCTTATGCCTCCCCTAGCAGCAGCCACCCCTTTAATTAATCCTTTCAATTCAGCTTGTTGGAGTAAATTACTAAGGCCCTCAACAATAGTAAAAACAAATAAGGAGATAACGGGTCTCCTTGTCTTAACCCTCTTGACGGCACTATTATATCTCCTCATTCTCCATTAACCAAAATAGAATATGTGACTGACTTGACACAAGTCATGAGCAACTTGATCCAATGAGCACCAAAACCCAATCGAATTAGCATAATTTCCAAGAAACCCCACTCCACCCGATCATATGCCTAAGAGCCCTTATCAATTGTTTCACACAATTAGGTTGATGTGAATCTTCCAGTTTGGAGATGACGCAAGTAATGCTTAAGAGCCCTCTAATGTAAAGAGGAAAAGATCATTGGTATCTAAAAAGTGGTATGCCCTGGACTACCGCCCAAATCACTCTTGTCCCATTGACCAAGGGAAATTGTGTCTAAACATTGTGGTTAATAAACTATATGATGACGATGAAAAGTGGTGATTCAACAAATTATATTGAGGATTCTCTTTCTTTTTGAAAGTCTCTCAGTATCTAATCTCATCTGCCTTCTTGTTTTGTTGGATGTTGGGAGTTTGATCTATTATAATGTACAAACCAAATCTAGATTGCCTGCTATTCGAGCTAGCCAACTCTGTCTGTCACACCTCAAGCTTGCATGAGTCTCAAGAAGACTTTATTTTATTAAAGTGTGGTAAGAGTTTTTCATGTTGGTGCTCAGCTGGATTAGACTCGATGGTGATACATTTAAGAGATCTCAACTTTAAGCTGGTTGTGGAGTCTGTCAAAGTGTGTAGCAGAAGTGTGGCACTTAATAATATGATGGTTGGGAGTAAATGTTCATGATTATCTTGAAGACTTAGTTGTTACTTGAGATCACAGAGGAATTTAAAATTTGAGACTATACATTCAATTCAAGGTTGATCATGATGCTGTATGCATTTATAGTTATTAATGGTTGAGATTAGAAGGGACTGGCAGGTGACCAAGGTGCATGTAATAAAGTCTTGGAAGTTGAAGCTTAGGCATCAACAATGGACAACCTAATCTAAATTGTGAAGTAATAACCATTAGGATCCATGGGTATTGTATGATATGTCTTTGTGGAATTTGAGATTTTGGACTCACAACCTGCCTTAGGACTTTAGAAATGATGAAGTATTGGAAGAACCTATGGAAGTTGTGGTAGAGACTATTAACTCCATAAGACCTTGAGGAATAGTTATAGTGACGTGGAGCAAATTCCGAAGGCTGAAATTTTATAAGGGAGGGAGGATGTGAAGCCTGACCTAATATAGATCCCAAACCTTAGGAGAAACCTAGCCAACCCCATCTTAAAACAACTTCGTTTGACCCCCTAATACAAACCCTAAATCCTTTCTCCCTCCCCCATTCCCTCTCTTTCTCTTTCTCTCTTTGTCCTTCCCACTCCCTCCCTGTCGTCAGTCCCTCCACCTCCCATGACTCCCTGCACACCTCTCTCTTCCTCTCTATGTCTTCCTTTCTATCTCCTCCATAATCCTTCCATCACACCAGTTGCCGTTTCCCATGCAGACAACCCAGCCCCTGACAAGCTTGCCAAGAACACCCCCCCGACGAGTCCTTCACTCTCTCTGCTCTTCTATTTTTCTCTGTGCCTCTCTCACGGCTTCTCACTCTCCTTTCTCCCCATCGCCCTCTGCTTCCCTATTTTCTCTGGTCCAGTGCACCAGACAATCACTGTAGCCCTTCCATCGCCCAGGGCCACACGAAGTGTTGGGATTGTTTTGGGAATTCTACATTGTGGCAGAAGATAAATGATGTTGTGATTTCGTGTTTTGTGTAGAACCTTCTCTTTTTGTTCAATCACCCATTTATGTTACTTGAATAGTGTTGTAAATCTATTGTTGTAAATAATGTTGTTATTAGGTTAAATTGTGGGGATTTTACCCTCATGCACTGCCTTTTAGTCATAAAGGGATGATGAAATTTGTCCACTTTTGCACTGGTTTACAAGTTGTGAATGCTTACTGGAAATCTCCCCATATGCATTGCTCGTCATTATGTAAACTTTTGCAGAATATTTGTTATTGGCATGTTTTTTTTTTCATACTTGCTGGAATTCCTATCATTGCATTGGGAGTCTATGTTGGTAAATTTCCAGGACCAACTACGAACAAACCAGCACGATTGGTTCCAAAGATTATAAATTAATGTCTCGAGCCAAGTAAAGCTATCAGGCTTAAAGGGTATAAATGTCTCGGGTCTAGTGTGTGCTCTTGAAATGGTTTTAGTGGTTATGAATATGTCTGGCCAAGTAAAACCATCAGCCTCAGAGGGTATAAATGTCTCAGATCCAGGGTGTGCTTCTTGAAATGGTTTCAAAGGGTATAAATGTTTCGAGCCAAGTAAAACCATCGAACTCAAAGGGAATACATGTCTTGGGTCAAGTGTGCTACTTGAAATGGTTTCAGAAGGTATAAATATCTTTGGCCAAGTAAAACCATCGGACTCAAAGGGTATAAATGTCTCTTGTGAAGTGTGTGCTTCTTTTTTTGATAGGAAAAACAACCTGACTTTCATTTCATCATAAAAAAACAAACACATCCTTACAACAGAGAATAAATCCAAAGGATATTAGTTATTACATCTGGGTATGAACCCCACCATAAACTAATCTCCTTGACATTTAGGCTAAACTTAGCTAGTGAGTGTGCTGCTACATTGCAACTTCTATTGGCATACTGAATTGCACAGAAATTGAAATGTGCCATTAGTTTCTTTGCTTCGTGTATGATGTTTCCAATTACTGCCATTGAGCTTCCTGGTTTCTCAAATTCAGAGATAATCAACTGAGAATCACTCTCAATCACAAGATGTTGGATACCAAGGTGAAAACTGAGCTGGAGACCTCTCAGAATAGCCAACCCTTCTATCTCAATCACTGTTGAGACAACCTGCTCCTTCCTTGCTGCAGACATGAGGATAGTTCCCTTAGAATCTCTTAAAATAACCCCCACTCCAGCTACCTCTCCATTGGCAGAAAAAGCTCCATCGACATTAAGCTTAAAAGTCCCAGGAGGGGGGGCTTCCCATCTGCAGTGATGCCTTACAGCAATTAAAGGTTTATGTTTCAGTTCTTTAAAGGATCTCTGCATTGCCATACTATTCTCTAGTGCATCCTCTACATTTATGCACTTGTCTTCAAATATCTTCATATTTCTTCTATACCAGCAGCTCCAGCAAATCAGAAAAAATAACTCAAGTGTTTCTTGGGTATTTTCCTGCATAATTCGGAGGGCGACATCAAGGAACATTTCATGATGTCTAGTATGTATCATCTTGGGGAAATGGTTAAGCCAGATATCTTTGAGGGATGGGCAGGTACATAAGGCATGCAATACATCTTCCCGTTCAGCTCCACAGAACACACAAGCTTCCTCAACCACAACCTGTTTTTTCCTGAGATTATGTCTGGTAGGCAAGATTTCTTTAGCAGCTTTCCATGCAAATATTTTACTTTTAGATGGAAGTTGCATTCGCCAAATTACCTTCCATAACCTCTTCACTAGTGCACCATTCGAGGATTCCCCGCATTGTCTATGATGGTCTATGGATCGAAACAACCGATAGGCGCTTTTTACTGTATAGTCACCATGTGATTCCTGGGTCCAACAGAGCCTGTCAGGCCTCCCATGACTTAATACAATATGCAAAATTTCAGAAGCCACAGTCGGGGCAAACATAGTGTTTATCTTGTCGACATCCCACTTTCGATAAATAGTATCAAACAGGCAATCGACAGTGGCATCCGCCTCATGAGGCCAAATCCCATCTTCATTCTGAACAGGTGATAGTGTAGGCCTACCAGGTACCCAATGATCTTTCCAAATTTTCACACCCTCCCCAGTGCCTATTCTCCAACGACATCCAGCAGCTATTTTAGGTATGGTGCTCCATATACCTCTCCACACAAAAGAAGGATTGTACCCCAAAGTAGCATCTAGAAACTGAATTCTAGGCAAATATTTGGCTTTAAATATTTTATGTAGTAAAGAGGTTGTATTGTGCAAAATTCTCCAACCTTGCTTCGCCAATAGTGCATCATTGAAGACTCTAAGGTCCTTAAACCCCATGCCCCCCGCCTGCTTAGGTTCACACATCTTTGACCAGCTTATCCAATGAATTTTCTTTTCGTCCTTCTTTTGTCCCCACCAAAACTTAGCCATCAATTGTTCTAGCTCAGTACACAAGGTAGATGGTAGTTTAAAACAGCTCATGGAATAGGTAGGGATCGAGAGTGCAACAGCTTTAATCAAGATTTCCTTCCCCCCTATTGAGAGTATTTTTTCTTTCCATCCCTGTAGTTTTTTCCAAACTCTATGTTTAAGATCAGAGAACACCTTATATTTAGACCTTCCAATCCAGGGTGGAAGTCCTAAATATTTATTCGGATGCTGGTTTTCATGCGCCCCCTAAAAGTCCAGAAGCTCGGCTTGTCTAGTCCTATGCACATTACTGCTAAAGATAATGCCTGTCTTAACTTTATTTATCTTCTGGCCTGAAGCTACCTCATACCAACCCAGTAGCTCTTGGATCCGTCTATTTTCAGCTACATTTGCCTTGCAAAACAATAGACTGTCATCCGCAAACAATAGATGGGAAATTGCAGGAGCCCCTCTACACACTTTGACAGAAGTGATCTCACCTCTTCTTTCAGCTTTGTTTAGCAGGGATATTAATCCCTCTGTGCACAGGAGGAATAAATATGGAGATAAAGGGTCTCCTTGTCGAATACCTCTTGAGGGAACAATAGGACCTTTTGGCTCACCATTAATCAACACTGAAAAAGAGACAGATTTAACACACATCATAACTAGTTCAACCCACTGAGGAGCGAAACCCATTTTTTCCATAACAGCTGCGAGATAGGACCATTCCACTCGATCATAAGCTTTGCTCATATCCAATTTAATGGACATAAATCCTCCCTTACCCTTCCTTTTATTTCTCAGAAAATGCAGCACCTCATAAGCCACAAGGATATTATCTGTTATAAGTCGACCAGGAACAAAAGCACATTGACTACTAGAGATAATTTCATCAAGTACCTTTTTTAACCTGTTTGCTAGGACTTTGGATATGAGTTTATACAGCACGTTACATAAGCTAATAGGCCTAAACTCAGAGATCCTTTCGGGCTTAATTTTCTTTGGAATCAGGGTAATAAATGTCTGATTGAGGGAAGAGGGTAAAATACCAGTTCTGAGGATTTGTAAGATAGCATTTGTCACGTCAGATCCCACAATGTGCCAATACTGTTGGAAGAAAATGGGGGCCATGCCATCTGGTCCCGGTGATTTAGTAGGGTGCATTTGATCTAATGCTGTCTTGACTTCTTCCCTGGAAAACTCCTGTAGTAACACTTCATTCATTTCTTGAGTGACTTTACCCCGCAGATCATTCAAAAAATCCCAGTTGGAATCCCCTTGCTCAGATTGGAATAAAGTCTGGAAATAACTCAGGATGAGTTTATCTCTGTCCTCTTTAAAATGCCATGTTCCATCATCCCCTTTTAAACCTTTAATGTTGTTCTTGCTCTTCCTCTGAGATGCCTTACGATGAAAAAATCTTGAGTTTCTATCCCCTCCCTTAAGCCATAATGCTTTAGCTCGTTGCTTCCAAAGAATCTCCTCCCTCTCCAACCATGATTGGAGATTGTTTCTGGCAGCAATCAAATCCTCCTTTGTGACTCTACTAGGGACCTCAAGTTGCAATCTCTGAAGTCTCTGAAGTTTATCTCGGGCTTTCCTTATATTCAGAGGAATGTGGCCAAATTTAATCTTGTTCCATTCTTCCAAACCTTTACCGCAACTATGTAATCTATCAACAATATCAACCATGGCACTCCCTTCGGTGCTCCCTTGCCAATATCTTGTAATGACTTCACCACACTCCTTGTCCTCAACCCACATCGCCTCAAATCTGAACAGTCTATGTCTATGTTGATTAATCTCCACATTGGGGTCTAAAATTATTGGCAAGTGATCTGAGTGAGCTGCAAACCCATGAACTACTCTAGATGTAGGGAAGCATTCACTCCATCTGATATTTGCCAGAAAACGGTCGAGTCTTTCGCTTATCACCTGTTCCTCTTCCCTACGATTACACCAAGTAAACTTAGGTCCCTCAAAACCCAGGTCGAACAGGTGACAGTCATCAATCGCATTCCTGAAGTCTTGCATCAATCTTTCTGCGCGCGGCCTGCCTCCCCTTTTCTCTTGATGGCATAGTATCTCATTAAAGTCACCACAGACAAGCCAGGGGACTTCCTCATCTACCTTTAATGTTTGGATCAAACGCCATGTTTCTCCTCTCTTATCGATTTCAGGATGTCCATACACTCCAGATAGCTTCCAGGCAAAACCTCTTTCCGCATCCTTAACTTCAGCATCGATATGGTAAAAAGAGAAACTTTTGATGGATAATTTTATCTCATGTTTCCAGAGCAAAGCCAATCCTCCCTTTCTGCCTTCACAAGGCACTGTAAAGCAACCATCAAACCCCATTTTAACACGAACACGTTCCATCTGTAACGTAGTCATTTTCGTTTCTTGTATAAACACCACCTTGGGATCTTCCCTCATGACCAGGTCACGAAGTGCTCTAACTCCTCGTGGGTTCCCAAGCCCACGGGAGTTCCAGCTGATGGTTTTCATTGGTCTCGGCGGGGCTGCAATGCAGCCTCCACCGATGGAATTGTAGTGTCATTTCTTTCTTCCTTTAAGCTTCCTCTTCCCTGCTTGGCAATCGTTGAAGATTGTAGAGTAGTTTTCCTCTTCCCCAAAGCCATGTTGGAGCTGTAGCTTTTGGTTAAAGTCGACAGAGAACTATTACAATTGGACTCAACTTTAGCTTTCTGTTTCCCTATAGTACTCTTCGACCTTTGGGTCTTTGTGGGGTCAATATTTTCGGTCCTCATATTGTTTTTACCGTGCACCACTAAAGAGCTTCTCAATTCTACCTTGGATTCCATTCGAGATATTCTTTTCCATCGTTTACTATTGAGGCCATCCGGTAAAGTATCCATCACCTTGTCATTTGCATGGACACCTTTTTCATCATTTTGTTCCCCGGTCAAGTTGCGCATCTCCATTCCATCACAATCCAAAGTCAAAGCCTTTTGTTTCTTTTCTAAATCTTGTGCGGTACTCATCATACTATTAGTCATCATTTGGTCTCCTTTGCCATCAGATAATGCTTCCCACCGTAGCTGAGTATGGTCCACCAATTTATCTTCCGTTTGTCTTCGTTTCTCAGCAGCTGAGGAAGGCCCACCATTCTTCTCCAGCCCCACAGCTGTTCCCACTTGAAACGGCTGCGTTTCCATAGCTACTATTTCTGCTTCTTCTTCCCGTGCATCTGGTTCTGCAGTTCTTATCAGCTGTTGCTCCTCGGCCAAGCTCCTAGTCTCTCGTATAGTTTGCTCATTCGCTCTCTCTGTTTCTTCCGAGAACTCCTTTTCCATACTTTGCAGTACATCATCTTCTGTAGCTTCCGACGCTCCTTCTGCATTCATCGTGACTTGATTCACATTTCTTGGCTCCATTTCTTTACCTTCCCAGACTGGTTTTCCTGTCATCCGGGTTCCTTCATCTGTTTCTCCCATCTGTCCGTAGTCCCTTCGACCAGTTGGTTCCTCTGATTGATTATTAATTCCAATCGTAGGTCTACCAGCCTTTTATGCAAGCGGAGGACCATATGGTTGAGGTAGTTCGTCCTCACCTGCTCCCTTCTCATCCCCCCTGCTCCAGTCGTTCATTGTTTTAGTTAAGGTGGTGTTATATGTTTGCTCAGTACGTAACCAGGCCCTTTTGTTCCCCTGATTTGCGCGCAGCCAAGGACCATACTGGAGATGAGCTTCTATCGATGGTTTACAGCTTATACCTTCATGAATTAGACTCCCACATGTGAAACAAAATCTGGGAAGTTGTTCATATAGTATTGGGCTCCAGTGTCTTATCCCTTGGAAGGTAATAGTACGTCCTCTAGCGAGGGGTTTCTTAAGCTCTAAAAGCACCTTTACCCGCAGACATCTTCCCCATCCCACATCATCTTCGTCTACTTCAACATCCATAACCTTCCCCAGTGTACCACCTAATTGTTCTCCACACCTCTTATTCATACCAAACAGAGGCAGATTATGAAATTGAACCCAAAAGGGAGATTGATCAAATTTCAGTTCTTGTATTGGGGTGATACCATCAAATGGTATGAGTACCAATAAGTGATTATCAAAATTCCATGGTCTACCATTTTCTACTTTCTGTTTATCCGCATGATTTGCAAATACAAACACAAATAAATTGCTACCTACCTCCTTCACTGATGCTGGTTTGCTCAGGCGCCATATTCTTGCCATTGTTCCTTCGACAATCTTCCTCCCCACCCAACGGTCACACCATAATCTTCCTATCAGACTTCTATTGCTTTTGCATTGGAGACTTGGTGTAGAGGCATCGTCTATAGCAATATCCTTATCCTCCTCCTCATTCAGCCGAAAGTTTCCCCACATGGATTGCAACTCCTCCATGGGACTTCCTCACCACCCCTATTCTCTCAAGCCAGAGCTAGAGGGAACGCGAGAGGAGACTTTCTCAACTTTTTATGAAGTGTGTGCTTCTTGAAATGGTTTTAAAGGGTATAAATTTCTCTGGCTAGGTAAACCCAATTGAAACCTAAAGGGTATAAATATCTCAGGTCCAATGGGTGCCTCTTGGCTAGTGGAGGGTAGACACCTTCGAATAGTGGGAGACAACCATGAGGTCTACTTGGTAATTTGTGTTGTACAAATTATCATTTTTTTTCTTGTGTCAAATGGTTGAAATTGATTGCCATTTGGTTATGTTCAAGGTTTGTTCAAATGAAAAGTGCCAAATTATTATTTTCCCCTCCTATCAATTGTTAGCATAATTTATATTTCCCTTGCCATGCATTCTCGAGTGTTAGATTATGTTTGGAAGATGAGATGAGAATTTTGTGTTTTGTTTTAAAGTTTAAAATATTATTTTTTAGTTTTGAGATTTGAAAAAATTGAATTAGAATTTAAAAAAGTTATATTGGGATTTGAAAAAGTTGAATTATTTATTATATTTTGTATGGGGATTTGAAAAAGTGTAAAGATGAGATGAGATGAAGATGAAAATTTTAGATGAAATATTTTTTCCAAACATATCCTTAGTCTTAGTTTCGGCCCCTACATACTGAGATCTTGAGAAATCTCACTGTGGTAGTCTCACTTACAATCCCGCTCCTAAGAACCATAGATTTTGATGAAGATGATGGATATAGTAGTGCTTATGAGCATGCAGATCTGGATTTGCCAGAAGAGTGAAGATTTGGGCTATTCCCACATTGTACTAAGTGTTGTTTTTTACTCTTTGTAATTTGCCTGGATGACTATAATATTCGGTTTCTTATGGGTTGAGACAAGTGATGACCTATGAATAATTTTCCGTGATTTAATTTATATATACTCTAGTTTGATTTTAATGAGTACCTAGCTATAAGATGGTTTATACGGAGTCGACCCACATATCCCTAAATATATATAAATATATATATATATATATTATTTATCCCCCAACCAAAGGAGAACGTCATCAATTATTTCACGCAATTAGGTTGATGTCAATTTCAACTTTGGGGATGACGCAAGCGGCTAATCGTCACTTCTTAAGAGACCCGTAATCTAAGAGGACATGAAGATTGGTATCTAAAAGGTGGTCTTCCCACTACCGCCCAAAGCACTTTATCCACCATGCCACGAGCATGCATGAGTCTCACGACGCACCACGCCCAATCAACAACAATCCAGCAATTAATTCCTTGTTCCATTATCTGGCCAATTGCAAGAAGCATATCTCACTCATGCCTTTAATAAACGTGAGATAGATAAATTATACATATAATACGTACAGTAAATATAATATATATATATATATATATATAAGTAGTGCTACGTGTGCTTAAAATATTATTTATAAAAAACGTACAAAATTTATTTTATCATTTCTCTTTATAATCTCAAGTGAAGTAGAGAGGATCCTTACCCAAATTACTGGGCCATGTAACCATCAAAACCTTGAAATGAAATATTTTTCAGTTCCTTTAACTGTTTGCATAAAAGCTTCAAAGATTCTAGTAAGATAAATAGCATTAGCTGAAGAATAATTGATCAAGTCGTTAAACCGAAGATGCTGAAAGGACATTTTCGTAAATTTCTTTACGACAGACATTGTCTTAATTTTTAGAAACTCTTATAAAAGAATATCACTCTCTGTAATAAACAGAGATAAAACCATCCCCCACCTCCAAAAGAGGTGGGTTATCCAACCACCCCATCCAAAAGGAGGGGCACCCAACCACACCATCCTCCAAAAGGGAAGGTGGTTCCACTGCTATGGACATAAGTCTAACAACTAATTATTTCTTATATTAATAAACAAAATTACAAATAATAAGAAAATTGCAAAAAGCCTCATCCTCCAAAAAGAGGAGAAGGAAACAAATTAAACACACCAACTCTAAATATATAGAAAATATAAAAAAATTGACTGCAGAAAACACTGCCCAAGGGTATCATCTCTAACTCAACCCGCTGCCCTCCCCTTCTTTTTTCCATTTATTTTTTCTGCCCCTAACTGCATCCCGTAACGCCCCCTGTAGTTATTCCTAATTTGGCTTTGCCTACCACAATATTCGACCAGTACTGGTCGACTAATGGCTAATGAATAGGTTTGGCCCCATCTTTATTGCCTACCATAATATTCCAACAGTACATGTCATGGCATTTTGTGTAATGAACGGATCGAATCCAAGTCAAGGCTAACAAGATCCATTTGAATGAGATTCCATTCAAGATGTTCCTTTATTTTATACAAAGATAGAGTGGAATCCTCTCATCTAGGCCAATATCAATTATTCCATGTATTTCTCTATCTAGGCCAATATCAATTATTCGTGCTCGTTTGTTTTCGGAGATAACATTAAAATTAAAAAGTTGAATAAAATATTATTAAAATATATTTTTTAATATTATTTTTGTTTTGAGATTTTGAAAAAGTTGAATTGTTTATTTTATTTTGTATTTGAATTTAAGAAAGTTGTAATGATTAGATGAGATGAAATGAAATGCGTTGAGAAGTTTCTTAAAAACAAACGAGGCTGCCTCGTTTGTTGTCAAAGATGAGATGAGATGAGATGAGTTGAGATTAAAGTTAGAAAGTTGAATAAAATATTGTTAGAATATATTTTTTACTATTATTTTTGTTTTGAAATTTGAAAAAGTTGAATTGTTTATTTTATTTTATATAAGAATTTAGGAAAGTTGTAATAATTAGATGAAAGCTTTTCAAAATTTTCAAAATTTTGAATTTTAGTCTTGAAAGCATACCTGGGAGTCTTTACATCACACCATGCATGGATGTTTAATGTATCTTGCGTGCAAGATAGCCGAATGAGCTTACAAATGCCTCCCTCACGTGCTGAATGTATCTAAACCTTTTTCCTTGCAGTTAGGGGTGTTGCATGGTTTAATGATAAAGCTAGTTGCTTTGACATTTCAAGAATGAGAGATCATAGATTCAACTCTCGGGCAAGCAACAAAAACAATTAGAGGATCTCTAAGACTCATTTGATTTGTAAAATTAGGGTGTCCAAACTCCCGACAGTTTTTTTTTTTTTTTTTT
>QEOT01004322.1:0-45102 GCA_003123785.1 Pterocarya stenoptera
TGCATTTCATCAACAGTCTTGGATCCTTGATTTTGGAGCAACTGATCATATAATTAGTTCTCTTTCAATTTTTACCTCACCACCAATCCCTGTAAATATATATGTAAAATTACCTAATGGTTCTTACATTCAAGTTACACATAAAGGCACGGTTAGACTTTCTGATTCCTTAGTCTTAACTAATTTTCTTTATGTCCCTACATTTACTTTTAATCTTGTCTCAGTTAGCAAGTTAACTTCTCAGTTATCTTGTTTTATAATCTTCTTGCATGATTTTTGCTATATTCAGGACCTTTTCAATTGGAGAATGATTGGAGTAGCTAAACATTTTCAAGGTTTATATCATTTACTACAAGTTTCAAGTAGTTTTGTTTCCTATAATTCACTTATAATTTCACATTATAATGCTGTTACAAACCATTTTTATCTTTAGCATTGTCGACTTGGACATATTTCTGACTCTATATTGCATGCTTTAGCTCCTGATATTTCTTATTCTGCAACTTTGAATAATACTCACTTAGATATTTGTCCACTTGCTAAGCAGAAAAGACTTCCTTTTCCTTTAAGTTCTTCTGCTGCTAGTTCTATTTTTGAACTAATTCATTCTGACATGTAGGGGCCTTTTTCAATTACTTCATATGATGGTTTTAGATTTTTTCTTACATTGTAGATGATTACAATCGATTGGGTATATTTGCTAAGATCCAAGTCTGAAACACGATCATATTTTCAATCTTTTTTTACTCTTGTGGAGACTCAATTTAATTGTAAAATAAAATCCATTCCTACTGATAAAGGTTTGGAATTTGTTATGAAATTTTTTTTGCTAGCAAAAGGGTTATACATCAATATAGTTGTGCACATACTCCTCAACAAAATGCCATTGTTGAAAGAAAACATCAACATATTCTTAATGTTGCTGGATCTTTTCGATTTCAATCAAATATTTAATTAAATTTTTGGAGTGATTGTATCATCACTTCTGTTTACCTCATCAATAGAATACCTACCCTTGTTTTAAATAACAAATCACCATATGAAGTACTCTTTTGTGTTAAACCCCCATATAATCACATTAGAACATTTGGTTGTCTTTGTTATACTTCTTCATTTGGTAATCCTTTGTCTATCAAATTTTCAACAAGAACTCAAGCTTGTGTCTTTTTTGGATACCCTACTGGTATCAAATGATACAAACTATATAATCTGCATTCTCATAAAATTCTAATTTCGAGAAATGTCATATTTCATGAACATCTTTTTCCTTTCAAACTAGATTCTCCATATCATCATTTGTCTTTAAAAAAACGGAATTTTATTCCTTTAATTGAATCCTGTTTTACCCATTCCTCTTTCGGATGCTCCATTTTCATCTACATTACCTTCTAAACCTCTCAATCCTCCTATTTCTTCTACTTTAACTCAAAATACTTCACCACCAGTTCCTGTTAGAAAATCTACAAGAAATAGAAAGGCACCTGATTACTTGCAGCATTATCATTGTTCCTTAATCTCAAATACAAAAGTTACTATATCTCCTCTAATTGATGGTTCTTCCTCATCGGGTACTCCTTACCCTATTTCTTCATATTTTTCATATTCAAAATTTCCACCTTCCTATAAACAGTTTTGTGCTTCTGTTGATTCCCTTTATAAGCCTAAATTCTTTCATCAAGCCATTTCATATCCTCATTGGAGGGATGCAATGGCAGCTGAGATCACTGCTCTTGAAGCTAATAAAACTTGGATCCTAACTGAGTTACCTCTTGACAAGCAGTTAATTGGTTGTAAATGGGTTTATAAGTACAAGTTGAAATCTGATGGCACTTTGAAGAGGTATAAGGCTCGGTTGATTGGAAAGGGATATACTTAACGGGAAGGAATTGATTATTTTGATACTTTCTCTCCTAATGCTAAACTAACCACTGTTTATTGTTTTCTTGCCTTAACTGCTATTCATAATTGAGAATTGCATCAAGTGGATGTTAATAATGCATTCTTTTATGACAATTTGGATGAAGAGGTATATATGATGCTCCCTCTTGGTTTCTTTAAAACTGGAGACACTCGGGTCTGCTCAAGTCTTTATATGGCTTGAAAGAAGTATCTAGACAATGGTTCTCTAAATTCTCATCCACTTTGATTGCTTATGGTTTTACTCAATCAAAGTTTGATTATTCATTGTTTACCAAGTGTTTTGGCAAATCTTTTATGGCCTTGTTGTTTTATGTAGATGACATTGTCATTGCCTCTAATAATTTTCAGTCTGTTATTGATCTCAAGCACTTTCCCAATTTGCATTTCAAGCTGAAAGATCTTGGAAGTTTGAAATATTTTTTGGGCCTAGAAGCTGCACAATTTACTAAGGGCATATCTCTTGCTCAGAGAAAGTATGCACTTGAGATAGTTTCTGATTCTAGTTTATTAGCTGCTAAACCTGCTAATTGTCCAATGGATCGAAATTTAAGACTTTCTAAAACTGATTCTGGAGGTTCTTTACTTGATGATCCAACTTCTTATAGACAATTAATTGGCCGACTTCTTTATTTGACTCTTACTAGACCTGACTTGTCTTTTTTCTGTTGCAACATTGAGTCAATTCATGGATCAGCCTCGCTAGTCTCATTATGATGCAGCAATTCAAGTTGTGAGATACATCAAAGCTATTGCAGGACAAAGCATATTCTTCCCCAGCAACTCCTCTTTGCAGCTTAGAGGATTTTGTGATTCTGATTGGGCCACCTGTCTAGATTCCAGACACTCAATTACTGGTTTTTGCCTCTTTCTTTGAGATTCTTTAATCTCTAAGAAATCCAAGAAGCAAGTCACTGTTTCCAGATCCTCTGCAGAAGCTAAATATCATTCTATGGCCTCTACATGTTATGAAATCAAATGGTTACAGTCTTTGTTCAAAGATTTTGGAATTTCTTTCTCTTCAGCGTCTGTTCTTTATTGTGACAGTCAAGCCACACTCCACATTGCAGCTAATCCAGTATTTCATGAAAGGATTAAACACATTGAAATAGATTATCATTTAGTTAGAGATATGGTTCAAAATAATGATCTTGTAACTCTTCATATTTCTTCTGAACATCAATTAGCAGATTTTTTTGCTAAACCCTTAGTTTCAAATAAATTTTTTGGTCTTCTAGCAAGCGGGGTGTTATTAATCTTCAGATTCTAGCTTGAAGGGGGTTATTATCATATATTGTATATAAATTTTATTTAATTCCTCTACACTCACGTGCACTGTAAGCTAACATGTACTTTAGTTAGTTTTACTGTAGCATATAAATACTGTGTAATAGACATTCAGATAAATAAGATCAGTTTCTAGAATTTTTCCAAATTACTTCCTCTCTCTCTCTCTCTCTCTCTCTCTCTCTCTCCTTTTCATCTATCTCAGTTTCCCTCTTATCATTGTTCATCATCATCTTCTTCTTCTAGCTCGTTCTCGTTGGGTTGAACTTCATGATCTTCCTTTTCCTCTTCCTCATCTTTCACCGATTCTGGTTGCAGAACTTGAAAAGGACCGTTATCTAATAGGTGAGTCCTCAGAGAAACCAGGGTTATATTGTGAAATGTTGTGCAAAACACACACACACACTAACGATGGCAATTAAAGTAAAAGCAATCACAATCAAGCACACAGAGCTGCAGAAATCTTATTAATAGAAGATATTACAATCATTCAATCTCAACTCACACTCTTTAGGACTTTTTGCTATCTTGCACAATATACACTTACTTGACAATTGTTCTCTCTAAAAATAGGCTGAAAGTCGTACAAAATAAGTCAAATATGACAAATATATAGCAAACTGCGCTAGAAACCCTAATCTAGCAAATTTTTCCTTCTTCACTCAACCAGAGTGTCGAGCGCTAATCAAGCAAACAATATTGGCTCAAGCAGGATGTCGAGCAAGGGTCGAGTGAACATTAGGATTTGTATTTTGCTCGAGCTCACTGTCGCACAGGACTCAAGTGCACTCATGGGTTGAGCTTCGCTCAAGCGCAAGTCAAGCTCACGTTGAGTGAATATTGAGCACTCGTCGAGCAAATATATGTTTCTCGATTTTAAGTTCCAAAACCAATTTCCACATACACCCCCAACAATCTCTCATTTGGAGACTATGTCTCCACATGCCAGCCACTGTTTTTAGCCAAGCCTTATCATCTCTACAGCTCACAGCTCTCGTCTTCAAACTAGAAGACGCACTGAAGTCAAGCTCAACTTTAGCCTTCCATGTACATCGCCCTTAGTCAACACATCCACTGGACGACTCACAACTTCCATTGCACTAAAAGTATTCAGTCTCGAACCGATCTTGGCAACCTCAGCCAACTTTTCCAGGCTGTCATGAGGAAGCCAAAGCTGACTCCCTTTGACTTCCTCTCATGTTTCGAGCAATCAAGCATGCATTTTTACACTCTTGTATTTTCCTGCAACATCACTGGACCCTAATGTTAAATACAACGAGCTAGATCTCTTACCATGCGCTAGGACTAGTGCACCTTTAGTGATCTTCCAAGCTCTTCCAGAGAACGCTATTGCAAAATCGTTGTCATCAAACTATCTCACAAAGATCAGGTTTTTCTTCAGATCTAGAACATGTCTGACTTGCTATAAAATCAACACGCTCCTATTTGGAAGTGTGATGTGCACATCACCCACTCCCACTACATCCAGTACCTCTCCATTAGCTGGATACATCTTTCCAAAATCACCAGCAGCATAATTCTGCATGATTTCTCGATGTGAGGTGCTATGGAACGAAGCCCCTGAATCCAACACTCAATCATCAATCAGACTATGCACTACAAAGAGTAAAGCATCATGAATTTCATCTGCCACTACATTCACCGCATCATTTTCAGCACTTTCTTGATTCTTGCAATTTTTCTTAATGTGGCCCTGCTTGCCACAACTCCAACACGTGATCTATTGCCTAAATCTCGTCTTGCTCTTCCCTCTGCTCTTAGGGCTTGACCTGTCATGTCTTCTGCCCTGATTATTAACATTCAGGATAGATCTTGCATCCAAAAACTTACCCGAGTCTCTCCTATATACATTTTTAGCAAAGACTATGTCACGTATGTCGTCGTAGTTCAGTTTCATTTTACCGGCTGAACTACTCACAGTCATCCTCATGGCCTCCCAACTATTTGGCAATGATGCCAATAGAATCAATGCTCTGATCTCATCATCAAAGTCAATCTCTATAGAAGACAGTTGATTTGTGATCATATTGAATTCATTTAAATGTTGGGCTACAAACATACCTTCCGATATTTTCAGATTGGACAATTTCTTTATCAAGTGCACTTTATTGTTCACCGACGACTTTTCATGCATACTTGAAAAAGTCGTAATGAGATCCACCATGATTCTCTCCTTATTGACATTGTGTGCCACTGTTCTGGACAAGGTCAGCCGAACAAGCCCTAGAACCTGTCGATCTAACAAGATCCACTCAGATCATCCATGCTCTCCAGCTTCTTTCCCAACAGTAGAAGGTGTAGCCTCTTTCCATAGAGATAGTCATCGATCTGCATATTCTAGTACCCAAAATTAGTGCCGTCAAACTTCTCGTTTCCAGGTGCAATCACTTTATCTCCAACCATCATTCTCCTTTAGATCTGACCTCGGCTCTTGATATCAATTGTTGTGAAATGTTGTGCATAACACACACCAACGATGGCAAATAAAGTAAATTAATCACGATCAAGCACACGACGCACAATATACGTGGTTCGGCAAATTGCCTACATCCACAGAACTGCAGAAATCTTATTAATAAAGGAGATTACAACCACTCAATCTCAACTCATACTTTCTAGGGCTTTTTACTCTCCCACACAATATACACTCACTTAATAATTGTTCTCTCTCAAAATAAATTGAAAATCGTACAAAACAAGTCAAATATGACAAATATACCACAAACGACGCTGGAAACCCTAATCTAAAAAATTCTGCTTTCCTTACTCGAGCGGAGTGTTGAGCGCATATCGAGTAAACAACATTAGCTTGAGCAAGGGTCGAGCGAACACTAAGGTTTGTGTCTCGCTTGAACTCACTGTCACTTAGGACTCAAACGAACTCACAAGTTGAACTTCACTCGAGCTCAATGTCGAGCGCAAGTCGAGCGAACTCATGGGTTAAACTTCGCTCGAGTGCAAGTCGAGCTCACGTCGAGCAAACATTTGTTTCTTGATTTTCAACTCCAAAAGTAGTCTCTACATACATCCCAACAAGTTGGACAACTCATGCTATTCTCTTCCAGATTTTGTATTCTTTTTCTTATACCTTGTCTGACTGCCTAGATCTAATTCTCACCGCACCAAGACTCCATTAGATTCTTAAAAAAGAATGAGAGAATGTAGCTTTCGAGCTCCATGAGTTAAGAACATGATAAGCCAGGGACGTCTCTTGCAAGAAAAATTCATGGACTCCGTCTCTAATCTATCAGTGTGCATCTTTTCCTTTCACTCAGAATACATGCAGAAAATTAGTTTGTTAATTACATATTGGCGCTGACAGTGTTAATATAGTTTGTCTAGTCACGAACCTTCCACGATGCAAGATTTTATTTTATTAGATTATAAAATTATTTTTATTATAAAATAAATTTAATATATTATATAAAATCATATCAATTATAAGCTGATCTCTTTACTATCTTAACATTTTTTTTTTCATTTTTTTGCGACGAAATGCATCATTCTCTCAAACGAGGGGCTTTTCATTTTCATGAGTTCAGATGCATGCATATGTACTTGACAGTCCAGGACAAAGCTTCAAACTCAGCAGTGGAAGTAGAAGAAGTGGGTGAGAGGGGTGAGAGATGTTATTATTGGCTGGAGCCTTTTGATCAGAATTTGATGCCAAATATTAACTGGTCATCCGCATCTGATCATGTGCTAAGGCTCCTGATTACTGTAGCTCAAACTTGGTAACTTGTCTAATCCAATTTGACATATTTTTATGTTTTATTAGCAACCGACTTTTTTTCCTATTTCGTTCAGAGCGCTCTAAAGGAAGAGAAATTTTTCTAATAATCTAATTTTTATTTTAAAAATGATATTTATAATTTTAAAATGTATAAATTTCACATATTTTTTTTTTAAATAGTTAAATTTTATACTCATATAAAATTTTATTTTTTTAATAATAGATTTTATTTAAAAAAAAAAAAGTAGTATGCAAACTGAACAAACCTTACAACGATATTTATCATTATTATTATTATTATTATTATTATTATTATTATTTTCTTGAAATGGCCTTTTTTGAAATCGCCAATAGAATTCACAGGAAACTAAACTCTGCTACTTAAAAACTCCCTTGAAATTTCCTATCCAAAATAAATTTGAGAAGTGCATGCACCCAATGACCCAACCTCGTTTCAATTTGTGCAGTCGAGTTCTATTCCCGCAACCTCTCTACCCAGCTAGGCCCATTGGCCATCCTTGTCTGTCGCCTCTTGGCACTTTCCGTCACGCCGAAAGAAAGAATGCCAAGCTCTTCTTTATGATTCCAATTCTCCGCAGGCTATCAAAATCAGTGCCGGCCATAGACCCGCTCTCGAAGTTTATGGACTCGTCCAGCTTCTTCGTAGGCTCTCGGAGACTCGCCGCCTTGGCCCAGCAGCTCCGCCTCTACAAGGCTCCGCCTACCCTCGAGGACATCGACGAGCAGTGCCTCGAAGAAACCGCTGGAAAAGTGGTTTCCCAGGTTGGTTTTCCGGAATCGGCCACTCCAATTGCGCAAGATCCAGAAAGTTTTAGACCCAAGAGAGCCGCTGTTTTGGTCTGTCTTTTTGAAGGGGATGCTGGGGATCTGCGCGTGGTTCTCACGAAACGTTCTTCGAGGCTGTCCACTCATTCCGGTCAGTGGTGTCGGGCACTTCTTTTTGTTGGTTCCTGAGAAAAAAAAAAGCGGAAGGAAAGAAATGGAGAAAAAAAAAATTGAGGCTTGGGTTGGGCTTTGGTTTGAATTTTGTTTTTTCACCCCAATTGTGTTTAGTTGTTGTATAAAGACAACATCGAATGGGAAATTTTCTGTGAGTTGGTTTTTACTTTCTTTTTTTTTTACCCTTTCCTCCATTTTATGGAGACGTGGAACCAAACGGAAATAAACTGATGATTGTGATGTGGTTAGTGATTCAGATTACCTAATTATGTATTGGAATTTTGTTTTTGCAGGTGAAATAGCATTGCCGGGTGGGAAAGCCGACGAGGGGGATAAAGATGATGTAGATACTGCTACAAGGGAGGCGAGGGAGGAGATTGGGTTGGATCCTTCACTTGTCAATGTTGTCACTGTACTTGAACCATTCTTGTCTAAGGTATCAATTCTTTTGCATTTTTTCCATTGTCATTTTTGTAAGGCATTTGTGGTATGTCTTTAATGGAGATCAAGTGCATAACAATGTACCAATTTGGTGAATATATACTTACTGTGTTTCCAATCATATAGCATCTTCAAATTTTTCAAAAAAATGGTGCTTATAATTCTCAATGTCGAAGTTGAAGGTTTGCATAATCAGTTAGGAAAGACTAGTGCGTACAATGAAAATCTGAGTCACTGGATGTAGTCCCAATCATATCAGGGGAACTATGCTTGTATTGAACCGTCAGATTTTTAGTTTCAAGGTTGAGCGGTTGGTGAGCTTTCTCAGAATCTCAGGTTTGCAGAATTCTGAAGTGTCAACAGAGTTCAGGGCTCATGAGTTATTGTCATTTTGTTATATAAGTAATTCTCATTTTAAATTTAATGATTCAACCTTCAACTTCTGGTGATGGCTAAATAACTTACACGAGTTATGATCATTTGACTACCGTGCATGATTTTTTTTTTTCCCTGGTAAACTACATTTCCAAGTGAGGTTGTCATAGAATAAAGTTTCAACTCTGAATCACATGCGAGTCTGTGACAAATTGTGTTAAGTATGCATTGGGTTCTCTCCTATTTGGTGGTTCTGTTACCGTTGTTTTCTATGCAGCACCTCCTGAGAGTTGTTCCTGTTATTGGCATACTTAATGAAAAGAAAGCATTTAAGCCTGCTCCAAATCCTTCTGAGGTGGAAGTAGTTTTTGATGCTCCCTTGGAAATGTTCATCAAGGTTTTTCTCTTAAGCTCCATTTATTGAGCAAGGATGAAATATACTTCTTAATAAGTAGACTAAAAAAATTACAGCTTTTTTTCATTATTATCTTTGATGTACTCTTTATAATATATTTGATTCAGGATGAAAATCGGAGAGCAGAGAAGAGAGAGTGGATGGGGCATAAGTATCTCATTCATTTCTTTGACTATGAAACAGAAAACAAGAAGTACTTGATATGGGGTTTTACTGCGGGTATCTTGATAAGGGCTGCATCAGTTGTACTTCAACGGCCACCCGCTTTTGTGGAACAGAAGCCCCCTTTCAAGATTCCTAGAGTTCTTGGAAAAGATACACCATGATACCTTAAATCCGAGGAAGACTCCTAGAGTTCTTGGAAAAGATACACCATAACACAATTGAGAATCATCTCCTGCAACAATGTCCTCCGCAACCTGCAGTTGTTGGATTAGTATAACTAACTTCAGTCGATTGATGTGTAAACCAAAGTGGCTGAAACATTTCAGACTGGAGGAGTTAACCCATATCTAATGTCCAACAGATCTTCTCTGAGTCTCCACAATTCATCTTTCTTCAGGTCAGTTTGTCTACGGCTTGAGAATTTTCTCGACTGTGAGCCACTGCAGGACTTGATCTCAAGCACAAAGATCTTATCCAGTTTTTCATTAACACATCGAGAAGCTTATCTTCATCAATAACATCTTGAAAGTTACAGGGGGAATAGTAATCATGCTACTATTATTGACGATGGTGTGATGGATGCTAGTCTTCCTTTGCTTTTCTATGATAATGACAAACCATGCAAGGTGCTCTTTTGTTATCCCGTCCAATGATTGATAAAATATATAGAATGAAAATAATTGAATATAGAAAATATTGAGGGTAAGAAGAAGAAAAATATATAGCATTACGACAGTACCATTGCTGTACATGTAATAAAATTATGGGACAGTTGTAGTGTGTGATAAGAGAATATAGTATAGCACAAGATATTGGCGAGGCAATCATATGCGGCAGGTTTGAAGACGGGTCAAGCTTCGGTGACTCAGAGTAAGGGGAACTGTGTAAGTGGTCTGCAGATCACGCAAGCCTAGAACCAGCTTGTTGAGATGCACAAAGCATTAAAGGAGATGGAAACATAGCTTGTCAAGTTGAAGGCAGCGATCGCTTTCTTGTCTTCGAAAATAGACTTGCCTTCAGTTGGAGGCAACATGGTCGTAAGAAACAAGCCTAAGATAGGCCCAAATCCTTTAAGCTCAGATAAAGGAAAACGGAAAATTGGATTTAGCTCTGTTCCTATAACCAAATCCAGGAGAGTGTGGCATGTCAAAAGGAAAACTGGGTTATTTGAAGTGGGTTCTACGTCGGGTATTGGGGTTAAGACATTCTTAATGGAATGCCCTTAGCCACAGGTGATACAGGAAAGATCGATAGTCTGTGTTACACCCTTGGTTAGCCCCGAAGAAGCTATGGCTCCCATGTTGGAGTTGAAAGATAATGGTGTAACGTCGAGGTTTGAAGGAGATGTAGGGTCCATCGAAGTTGCACATACAGGGTTGCCAGACGTGAAGGGACTTGTTGCCTAACCAGAATCTCTAATGGAGAGTACCAATGGAGTTGTTGAGGAGGCACGGGATTTGTATAAGGGTTTGTTGTTGGTGCCTTGCCAGGGTGAATGTTTAAGACCTGGTGTTCCGTTGTGAACTATGTCAGGGGAAGATGTTGTCCCTTTGATTTCTCTTCCTTCATTAAACAATATAGCTGGATCATCATTGGATTGGGTTTTGTAAAAGGTTAATGAGATCCAGCATATCGTGGGATTCTCACATGGAGGATGTGAAGATCAATTTAAAGTACTACTCACTGCGATTGAAGCGAGCGACTCGCGTGATACCAAATCAAGCTTTAAGAAAAGCAAGGAGTTGAAGCGTCTTTCTTGGAGAATCAACTACGACGCTAAGGGCGATAGCTCAAGTCGAGGGAAAACTAAAGGGAGGGCATTATAAAGATGTTCTCATAGAGGGTGTTTCTGGTGGAGTATTAGTCTACAGGAATTAATGGGTTGGGGTTGGGGAGGTGTGTTTTATTCTAATTCGGATTTGATGTATTTTGGATAGTTTTTTACAGGCTTTTTGGGTTATTAGGAGCTTTCTAGGAGCTCTCTAGTATGGGTTAAGTATTTTCTTGTATACATCTAGTGTATTTGGTTACTCCTATTGATATATATATATATAATATTTTTATTTATCAAAAAAAGATATTGGGGATTACTGATAATAAAAGTTTACTAAGAATCTTTAATTTAAAGCAAGAATTGAATTAGGTTGGGTTTGGTAAGTGAAGTAATCGATCAGTTTATTATTAGTTATAAACTATTCATTATTTTTTATTATTATTTTTTATTTTTTATTATTATTATTTACATATCATTTGAAAAACTGAAGCTGCTGGCCTGTTCTTTTCTCTTCCTGTTCTTTAACGAAGCTTTTATGAATTGTGAGTCTCTTGTTTGCCTAATGGCTAATGAGACAAAAAGCAGAAAACCCAATTGCTAATTCAAAGAAAAAAGAAAACGCAAAAGAAAAACAGCTTCCCTGTTTAGTCCAGTAGGGATGGAACCATCCATTTTCTTCCCAAGGGATATTAATGAAGTTTCTGATTGTTGCTGTCCTACGAGGAAAAGATTAGTTGGTGGGGAAGGATGATGGCATCTGATTTTTTTGTTATTTGTAAACAAAGCACCACACTCGCACCAGCTAATTGTCAAATCTAAATTTTGATTAAAATTTAAGATTTTAGCTAAAGTAAAAATTTTTAAAGAGGTTAATCACATTTGACTAGTTATTACAAAATTAAAATAATAACATAATATTATATATTTTAATATTTTTTTCTTTTTTTTATATATTTTATAAATACATTCTATATATTAATTAATAATTTAATTTTTACTGTCTAAATAAATTATTTTAACATGAAAAAGAAAAAAACATAAAGATAATACTTTTTAATAAAATATTTTTTTGATTAGTGAATAATAACTCATTAAATATGACTTTAATTTTTTATTTATTGTAACTCATAACTCGACTTGAAATGATTTGGCTAGTCCATTATAGTTGATTTTGAAATAATTTTTTCAAAATTTAAACTTGCTGATATTTGACTAGTCCAAAACCATCGGCCTAATTGCATTGATTCGGTCACCGTTCTAGTCCTCGAAAATTAATGCATCCACACAAGGCTTTAATTTATTTTAAATTACTTAACAAGAAAGTCAAAATCAAACTTAGCACTTTCATATACATGGTATTTAAAGTCTCTTTTTTTTAATTGTCAGTTAAGTTAAAAATTAAAAGTTGAATAAAATATTATTAATATATTTTTTTAATTTTATTTTTATTTTGAAATTTAAAAAATTGAATTATTTATTTTATTTTACGTGAAAATTTAATAAAATTATAATAATTAGATGAAGTGAAATGACTTGAAAAAATTTTAAGAAAACAAACTAAGCCAAAGATCCTGTTTGGTTGTTAAACTCACCTAAGTTTAACTTAATTTTGTCTAATTTTAAACTAAGTTTAACGTCTAAATATTCAACTCTCAAATTATTAAATTCATTTCAACTCAAAATCCTTTTACATGTGAGACCCACAACTTTTTTCAAATCAATACTTCTTTACACCTGAGACTTATAACTTTTTTTAATTTTTCAAAAATATATCTAAATTTATCTTAACATTAAAAAATATTTAAACATATCTTAAATAGATTTCACAAAATTTATTTACTATTTCAATTTACTATTATTTATTAAAAAAAAAATTAATTCAATTCAACTCAATATACCAACACAGCCTCGAGTAATTATCCCGCCGGAGTGTACTTCGCATCTGCACCGATCCATCTGCCGCCATGGTAATGGTCACATGCTTTTCCCGTTTCTAAGTAGTGTCGTAGTGAATACGGAAGGTGTAAGATATAAAATAATAAATGTCCTACTTTGTTTTTGAAAGGAAAATGTTTATTAGTCACTGATTCGTGTATTTTATTTTATTTTATTTTATAATAAAAACATGACTACTAATAAATATATATTCTTTTTCTTTAAATATTTAAATATATTCAAATTAAAAATTAAGAAGCACGCCTAGTGTACTTGCTCGGCTGCCCCAGCATTGTCTATTTGTGGTATGGTCGTAGTTGACGGTCACCCATCCCTATGGACCCTACATAGACAGATGGACCGTTGAATCCATCCGCTGTTAGCGTTAGAGTCTAGGACGGCGATAATCCGCTGTTGGGGCGGCGATAATGGTGATGTAATATGGATCAGAGCCGTGCTACATCCACCGAGGATGTAGCAGGTGACTGCTCCCGAAAAGAATTAAAAATAAAATAAAAAATTTCAAAACTTTTTTTATTTTTTATTTTTATACTTTAAAATATTTATAAAAAAAAAACACATTAAGTCACTAAAAAATATTTTTTTAATCCTTAAATAAATAAATAAATTTCGGGACCACCCATTCTTCGGTGACAATAGCATTTCTGTAGGGATAAGAGCCAATACCTTCCGTCCTAAAATTTGTGGGGTTCACCCTATTTGATAACAACAAAGAGATTTAAGGCATGTTTGTGCATTAAGATAATTCTCAAAATTCTTTATAATTTTATTATTAAAACATCACTCAATTATAAAATATGATACTGCTCTCTCACTTAGTACATTTTGGTTTTTATTTTATTTTGGTTTTGTTTATTTTTTAAATGTTAAAAAAACACAAAAATGCACTAGTAGTAACTTGAGGGACTAACTAATATTTTCCTTTTTTAATTTTTTAATTTTTAATTTTTTCATCTAATTATTATTCAAACACAAAAATTAATATAACTTTTATAAATTTTAAAATAAAATTTATATTATTTTTTAATTTTATAATATTTTTATTTAATTTTTTCTCTCTACCGTTGTAAATCTTTACTTAAATTATTTCATAACTATTTATAAAATTCTAAAATGTTGAGTGTACAAAACTGTCCTTGATTGAGGAAAGAGAAATATTCTGTTTAAAAATAAATTATATAAAAATAATTTTATAAATTAATATAAATTAGTGATTCATCAAATTATAAAATTATTTTTATTATTAAATATATCTATCAGATTATACGAAATTATTTCACTTTGTAACATGGAACTCACTTTTTCGGTATATTGATTTGTTAGAGCACTCCCAATAGATTCTTTATAATACATTTTTCTTTAAAATATAAAGAAATTTTCTTAAAAATGCCTTCCAATAGATCTTGTATTCCATCATTCATTTTACATTTTGCTACAGTAGCATGGTAGATGTGGAGGAAACTATTCATCCTTTAAACATTTTAAATTAGTTTCTCTCTCATGCTATTTGATTTTCCTTATTTCTTCAAAAGTTCTAAATTAGTTTCTCTCTCATGCTATTTATTTTTTTTTGAATTAATTTATATTTGGTTTAGTTTATAAATTCAGATTAATTTAAAATAGAACATAATTATATGACATTGTATATGGAAAGATATTGTAAATATCATTTGAGGATATTATTGATAGTTAGAGAAAATATTTGAAATGAATAAAAAATATTAAAAAATATAATATTTAAATGATATGAAAAAAAAAATAGAGAAGCTGATGTATGATATATTGTAAAAGTTAGTATGTAAAATAAAAAAAATAGATTTTGATAACGTATTTTAAAATATAAGATGAAGAAGCTGTTGGGAGTACTCTTACTACTATTTAAAGAAGAGGAAAAAAGAGAGAGAAAAGTACGCTGAAAAATGGGCTCAAACAACCTCGTCGGAGTGCTAGAAAGGCTCCAAACGTTGGCTCAAAATTCTGGTATTCGCAATCCTCGTCCGCCAGCGGATGGTACGAATTCGTCACAACAAACGATCGGATCGAACAAGACCAAGCGAGCCGCAGTTCTGGTCTGTCTCTTCGAAGGTCCCCAGGGCGATCTTCGTGTCATTCTAACCAAGCGAGCTTCGACCCTCTCTTCCCACTCTGGTCCTAGGACTCAACTAAGTTTGCAGTTTAGTTTTGAATGTGTTTTGGGGTTCTATGCTAGAAAAATGAAGTGGGTTTTGTGTTTTGGTTGCAGGTGAAGTTTCCTTGCCGGGCGGGAAGAGGGAGGAAGACGATGCTGATGACGTAGAGACGGCGCTGAGGGAGGCTAAGGAGGAGATCGGCCTGGACCCTTCGCTTGTCAATGTTGTTACCGATCTCGAACCATTTGTGACTAAGGTACATGTCATGCTTTTCAATTTGACCAGCACTCGTCTATGTAGCTTTGCTTTGCAATTTGGTCATCACTAGAATGATGAAAGAGGCTTTTTCCATCTGTGTTGGGAATATTTATTTATATATATATATATATATATTTTTAGCAGAAATGCATTCTACACTCTATACCTGTTTCTCAGTTGGAACTGGTTTCCTATGCGCAGAATCGTGTGGCAGTAGTTCCTGTGATTGGCATACTATCTGATAAGAAAGCATTCTGTCCAATTCCAAACGCTGCGGAAGTTGAAGCAATATTCGATGCTCCCTTAGAAATGTTCCTCAAGGTCTTACTCTTGTCTCAATTCTCAATTCTCAATTCTCAATTCAGTCTGGACTTCTTTGACGAAATTAGTCTCAAAGAAATATCTTAGTGACATTTGTTTTCATGGCAATAGGATGAGAATAGGAGAGCAGAGGAGAAAGAATGGATGGGAGACCGGTATCTATTACATTACTTTGATTACGAGTCAGAGAATAACAAGTATGTGATTTGGGCTTTAACTGCCGGAATCTTGATTGAGGCTGCATCAATCGTCTTCCAGCGTCCACCGGCGTTTCTTGAGCAGAGACCTAACTTCTGGAACAGAGCTGCTGACAGCAACGCTACTTCATAGATCCAAAGCAATTTTGATGGGTCTTTTACCATGTTATTCTCCCTCGTGTACTCCAAATAATCAACAAACTGTGTTATTTAAGTTACCGGAATGATCTTTTGCGAAATAAATGAATTTTTAGACAAGAAAATGAAATAGTTATATTTTCTACAGCTCCTTTATTTTTCCTAGTACTACAGTACTGCCGGTCTATTGTGTACTAGATGCTCTTGCTTTTCTGTAGGGTGTAGAAAGTAGACCATATATCGGTTAACGATGCATTGTCGAACAGTTAGTTATTTTAAAAGAATTGAGTCTGCTATTATTTTTTTTTTTTTTTTAACTGATGATTGGTGAGAGATCCTCTTTTATTTTTCTCCGGAAGTGTTCACAGATATGTCAAAAACCTGAAAAGCCATGTTGCCTGCAGAAGCTAGCAAATAGACGAATGAATTTTTACATATTTCAGCTGATTAATCGAGATCTCACTTTACTACAGGTTTCCTTGACCTGGTAATAGTTGGCAAAATCCATAAGCTCAGAAGAGAAACCTCAACGTGAATTGGTTTGGTGGTTGATGTGTGCATATTAATCAGTGTCACAAGCTCGTTTATAAAAGAACGTATATGCCTAGAGGAACAACGTGTCCTTGAATGGATTTTGGCAAAACTCTTGACAGAACTCTAATACATATGGATTGTTCAACTCAACGTTCCCCAATACTACTGCTGTAAAGTTTGATACCATGGAAATAATTCTGAGTTTTGCTAGTGGGAAAGGAAAATGGAAATGCCCGAAAAATATTAAAATAAAGCAATAATCTGTTGAACAAAACTTATAGATACCTCCCTCAGCCAAACACCTCATAGAATTTTTCAATGACAAGTAAACCTGAGTCGATAGACTCCAAGGGATCCTTCCGAAGGCGGTGTCTTAAGCAGTTTGGAATCACGGTAGCAATATCCTCCGAGCTTACTTTATCTCTTCCCTTGAGAGCAGCTAGCGCTTTTGCAGCTCTATTTGTCACAATGTCTCCTCTCAACCCATCAACATTCAGCTCTGAACAAACCTTAGATATTTTCACCTTGAGATCACGATCAATCTGAACGGAAGGGAGAGAACTTCTAGCTGAGGTAATTTGCTGTTGAAGCTTTTCTTGCTCCGCCTTGTAAGATTCCCTGAATTCCTTGGGGTTTCTGTCAAACCGAGCTCTCTCCTCCACAATCTTGACCCTCAGCTCTGCATCCCTGACAGTCCCCACTTGTGCATGCATTCCAAAACGATCAAGCAGCTGTGGCCTGAGCTCCCCTTCTTCCGGATTGCCTGAGCCAATGAGAATAAACCGAGCTGGATGTGAAATTGAAATACCCTCTCTCTCCACTGTGTTCCAACCTGAGGCAGCAGAATCCAACAAAACATCCACCAAGTGGTCGTCCAAAAGATTAACTTCATCCACATAGAGAATCCCCCTATTAGCTTTAGCCAGAAGACCAGGCTCAAATGCCTTCACACCCTCAGTAAGGGCTTTCTCTATGTCAATTGTCCCGCAGACCCTATCTTCTGTAGCACCCAGAGGCAAATCAACCATGTTGATTTTGGCCAATACAACTGGTTGTTTCTCTCCTTTCATAGTGCTTTCTCTGACTTCCATACCCATGGATTCTGGATCTTCTGGATCTGAATTATATGGGTCACCAGCTACTACCTTGATTTCTGGAAGCAAATCAACCAAGGATCTAACAGTAGTGGATTTCCCAGTTCCCCTATCGCCCATGATCATGACACCTCCAATCTTAGGATCAATGACATTTAGCAGAAGGCATAGTTTCATCTCATCCTGTCCAACAATGGCAGGAAATGGATATACTGGCCTTTGGCTTTCTTTCGCAGCAAGCTTCTGGGCCTGCAAATCATTAAAGTACACTCCTTAATCCCAAAAAATTCATAAACTAATCACTAAAATTTTTCCGCAAGCATTCTCTTTTAAGAAACGATTACTTCCTCAGGCATTATTAATCTCCCCCTTTTTCACAAATTGAAAAGTGATATTCATTAACCATAAAGCCCACATCTAGAGTGCGCAAGGGCCTCAAATCTTATCCAAACACTAAACAAGATCGCAGAGTAATTTGACTCGTTTGAGCAACCGATCAGCTAACATATGCACATACGGAAAAGATATCAATAAACCAAAGTTTTATCTCCAAATAGCATAAATCAAGAACAAATGAAGTACCTGCTCAACGGAGCTTACGTCAGTGGCAACATTTGTAACTGAAACATGGAATTGAGACCTCCCCCTCTTACCATGAATCCCAATCCCTCCATAAAACTTTTTGCCATTACTCTGCCCTGAAAAACCCACAATTAACAAAATCAACACAGTCCACTTAAAAAACTAAATCCCATTTCTTAACATGATGGAAAACACCTAAAAATCAACAAAATCTGAAATATTAGAGTGCAGAAGAACCATAGAAGAACTGGTCTGTCGCTTAGGTTCTCAATACGAAAATGTACACGCCCAAAATTGGTTCAGAAACTGAAAAAAGAATGAAGTGGGATTTAGTTTATTTATTCAGTAATGTACCTGGAGTTAAAGTGAGAGAGGAAGGCTTGGAGGTGGGAGAAGAGAGGAGCCGAGAAGCCAAGATTGCCTTTGAGGAAGTCCCCACTCCCAGTACCGAGGCCATGGCAATTGTTATTGTTAATGGGAGCAGTCTGTGTCGCAGTGTATGAGTTTCTTGACCTTCACAGCTTGACGTGGTTTCTTATTGGTCCGTTAGGTTGCGGATAAGATGATTGATTTCTATGGAACCGCATTCCGCTCATGAAATTATTAAAAACTAAATAAAATAACGATAAAAGAAATAAAATGTTTTTCATTATACTTTTAATCGTTATACTTCTATCATTTCCTAATATCATATGAAATAATTGACTAATAAATAATAAACAATTAAAAAATATAGTCATTGAACAAAATGATGAGAAATAATGATTAAAAATATTTTAATATTATTATGCAGAAAGAAATAATCACTCCAAACTCAAAAAGTTGAGGAAACTTAAAAGGGTTGAATTTAAATTAAATCGCAATTATTTAATTTTAAAAAAATAGGCACATATATATTATCATCTCTAAAAACTCATAAAATATAGTGAGAATGATTGTTAAGAATATAATATAAATAATTAAATCTATATCTTTCTATCGGCTTAAGTTTTTTAGATAAGTGATTATTTCACATGGTATAAAGATCCTGAATTCGAACTCCGACTCTACATCTACTTGTGGAGCTTTACGAAATTGTTCTTGTGGAGCAATTTGGAATATAGACAGAGACAACATATGATGCAGTTTCTTGTGGATTTGCATGAAAGATTTTCACAAGTAAGGGGTCAAATTTTATCAATTGACCAATGCCACCTATTGCAAAAGTTTTTTCCTTAGTCTTGCAAGAAGAAAAACAGTTGGAGTTGGCCTCTATTAGTTCCTGTACAAGTGAGGCTGCATCATTTCTGAGCAAGAAGATCGAATCTGCAAGATTCACACCAGCAAGGCCACCTAATAGAAAAGAAAAGATGGTTTGCTCTCATTGTGGTTTAACTAATCACACAGTAGATAAATGCTGTAAAATTCATGGACATCCACCGGGTTTTAAGCAAAATAACTCCACCTTTCGGCACAAAGGAAAAGTCTCCTCAACAAATCAAATTACGTCTTGATACTCCTCTTGATACTCCATCTTCTCTCAAGAAGAATATCAGAAATTGTTGGCCTTAATTTACTCACAACCTACAAGTTCTAATGAACATATTCACTGAGCTGCCAATGTTTCTTACAATATCTCTCAAATTCAAAATTGTTCAGGTCAACTCATTCACTCTGGTTCTAATATTGTCTTTTTAATTTTTTCTTCCAACACTACCCCCTTTGACTTTCTCTTGCAATTTTTGGATTATAGACACGGGTGCGACGACCACATAGTCCACTCAATTAGTTCCGTTACTTGCATCACTACCATATTAAATGACTCTGTTAAACTTCCAAATGGAACTACAGTCAAAGTAACTCATCTTAGTATTGTCAAACTTTCAAATGATCTCATTCTGACAGATGTTCATTGTGTACCCTCTTTTTCATATAATCTACTATTGGTCAACAAATTAACTCATTGGCAGAAATGTTGTTTCATTTTCTTACCTGGTTCATGTTTTATTCAGGGCCTTACTCCATGGAAGATGATTGTGAGGGAAGGGTAGAAGAGAAGTTGGCCTATATATACTGCAAAAGCCCTCTATTAGTGTTGTTAAGAATGTTATTTCTCGTTTAATTCTGTAAATTCTATTTCAGTTTGACAATATGAACTTTGGCATAATCGTTTAGGCCATCCTTCATTGTCTAGATTGTCCCTAGCTTGTAGATAAATCTGTACCTATTGTTTCGTTTTCAAGCAAAACATTGATCATTGTGGCGTATGTCCCTTAGCTAAACAAAAACGATTATCTTTTCCTTGTAACACATGACTCTTCTTTTCCATTCTATCTAGTCCATTGAGATATATATGGGGTCCATTCTCTATTCCTACTCTTCAAGGTTTTAGATATTTTATTTTATAATAGTTGATGATCATTCTCGATCAACTTGGGTTTATCTTCTTAAGTCCAAATCACATGTCAAATCATTTTTTGTTTCCTTTGATAACATGGTAACTACACAATTTCATACAAAAATCCATTGTGTTAGAAGTGACAATGCTCCAGAACTTTGCATGACACAATTTTTTAGCTATAAAGGCATCATTCATCAAACTCTATTCTTGGAACGTAAACACCAACATCTACTTAATGTTGCTAAAGTTTTAAGGTTTCAATCCAATCTTCCTTTATAGTTTTGGGGTGACTGCATACTTACTACATGTTACCTTATTAATCGAACAGTTCTGCTACATACAAATACAAGTGCAGAGGTACTGTGCACACTACTGACATGGCAGAATATTATTTTAAAAAATGAAAATGGAGGAAGAAGAAAGCAAAACGCAGTGCCCATTTCCATCCATACACAGACCATTCAGAAAGAAACCCATTTCGTGTTCTTGAAAAATTTGCCTCTCAAATTTCTCTTACATTTCAAACCACTCGGAAAATGAATCTTGATTCCACCTAAAATGCTTCTCTCTCTCTCTCTCTCTCTAGAACTTTCTAGAAACCCATTTGGGTTACTTTCTATAGAAACCTCTTTTAAAAACCTCAGTTTGACTCCAATGTGTGTGTGTCCCTTCAATGCGTTCATTTCACTTCCTTTTCTCTTTATTTCGTTTGCTTTTTCCCTAGGCGCCTTTAGAACGAATCCTGCAAGGGGCTTAGGGTAACAATAATGAAACACACCGTTTCATCAGAAGGGATTTATGTCCAGCGAGGCAAGGTATGTGCATCCTTCTAAAACCTCCCAATTAACTAAACGCAACATATCATTAATACACGCTAGCTAACGTCCACAAGGCCTTCCCCTTTATGCCTGCGTTTAGAGTTTTTGTTAATCAAATTCCTTCACCACTTCCCAATAACAAATCTCCTCATGAAGTGTTATAAAACCATCTCATCTTATACAAATCTAAAGGTATTTGGTTGCCTACGCTATGCCTCTACCCTTTGCCGAAGCAGATCCAAATTTTATGCCCAAGCCAGAGTGTGTGTTTTTATTGGATATCCTTTTAAAACTAAAGGATATAAACTATATGATTTATATGACCATTCTACCTTTGTGTCTTAGGATGTTGCATTTCATGAGTCTATATTTCCATTTCATCATATCCATCTAGTCACAAAAATTCTCCTAAAACTCTTTTAACATTGTTCTTCCTCAATTAATTCATGATACAGATTCTTCACATAAGCCATCAAGTCCTGCACCTTCTCCTTCACCTGTTCCATCTTTACAAGATAATCAACATTTCCCACCTCTTAGAAGATCATCTCGACAACACAAGATCCTAGGCTATTTGCAATCCTATCAATGTAATTTGGCTTCAGCTTTTACCCCTTCTACATATTCTGCAGGCTCCGAAACTATACAACCAGATAAACAATACAACTTTTCAGATGTTCTTTCTTATTCAAAATTGTCTTCTTGTCATTGTGCCTTCAATATCTCTGTTTCTTCTCATATTGAACCCACCTTTTATCATGAAGCTATTAAGTCCTCTCAATGGAGAGATGCTATGTCTGTAGAACTCTCTGCCCTCGAAGAAATCCAAACCTAGCTTCTTGCTTCACTTCTTCCTAATAAACACTTTATCGGTTGTAAGTAGGTATATACAATAAAATACAATGCTGATGGATCTATTGAGAGATATAATGCAAGATTAGTTGCTAAGGGGTTTACTCAACAAGAGAGCTTAGATTTTTTTGAGACTTTTTTCTCTAGTTGCCAAAATGGTGACAGTTAGATGTTTATTATCCTTGGCTACTATTCATGGCTGGCACGTAGTGCATTTGGACATAAAAGACGCTTTCTTATATGGTGATTTGGATGAGGATGTTTACATTGCCTGGTTATCTCCAAAACGGGGACAATCGAGTATGCAAATTGCAAATGTTCTTATATGGACTGAAATAGGCTTCTCGACAGTGGAATGCCAAGTTCACTTCTACTTTACTTATTATTGGTTTTACTCAATCAAAATCAAATTATTATTTATTCACAAGAATAGATGGGAATTCATTTGTAGCTATTTTTGTATACATTGATGATATTCTGGTTGCAAATAGCAACATAGTAGCTGTTGAATCATTCAAGTCTTCTTTGAGTAGTCAATTTAAGTTCAAAGACTTGGGTCCTGTTAAGTATTTTTTTGGTATGGAAGTTGCAAGGTCCAAAACCGGTATCTTGTTACATCAACAAAAGTATGCTCTGGAATTACTTTCCGACACTAGATTACTTGGAGCTAAACGAGTTATTTTCCCATGAATGCACATGCTAAACTCACTACAACAGATGGTGAATTATTACAAGATCATTCTTCTTATTGATGTCTGATTGGTAGACTACTGCATCTCACACATACTAGACCATATATTACTTTTTAAATACATCATCTTGGCCAATTTCTCAATCAGCCACGAGTCCCACATCTACAAGCTGCTCATCGAATACTTAGATATGTCAACAATGCACCTGGCCAAGGCTTATTTTTCTCGGCATCATCTCAAATTCATCTTAAAGCTTTTGCTGATTTTGATTAGGCTAGTTGTCCTAAAACTAGAAGGTCTATATCTAGTTAATGTGTTTTCATTGAAGATTCCTTAGTTTCTTGGAAATCATCAAAACAAAAGATAATTTTCAGGTCATCTGCTGAAGCAGAATATAGATCTATGGCTTCTGTTGTTTGTGAGATTACATGGCTTTTATCTTTGCTTCATGACTTTGCTCAAACTCATTCTAAGACTGTATTACTTTTTTGTGATAATCAAGCAGTATTACATATAGAAGATGCTAATCTCCTTTTTCACGAACACGCTAAACATATCAAATTAGATTACCATTTAATCAGATAAAAAATCCAAGCTGGTCTCTTATGCACACTTCATGTTCCAACCAATCATCAGAGACAAGCTCGCAAAACCTTTGAGTTTTCAGCCTTGTCATTCACTCTTGTCTAAGATGAATGTACATAATATATACATATCATATTGAGGGGAAGGGAACTATTACGGAATGTATTTCATTTTATTTTACATTTGTACACGTAAGCATATGAGGGGCAGTTGGTTTTGTTCTTGTAAAGAATCTTTGCAATTTACAGCCAAAATCTGCAACTATAAAATAAGCAGAGTTTTGGGGATTTGTGTTACTTACGGAAAATAATTTAGAAAAAGTTCTCATTTCCTCGAGTCTTCTTTCCTTTCGTAACAAGGATGGTATTATAAGATGGAGTGGGTATAGTAGTGTTTCGAATATGCATATCGTCATTCGTGCGTAAGTGTAAAGTAATTATTTTAAAAAATACTAGAATTAAATATTAAAAAATTAATTAATGTTTTAATCTCATATTTAATTATTATTTTTAAATAAATTGTTTATCACTCTAAAATTGATCATTTCTCTTTATTTTTTGTTCTCATCTCTCGAATGACTGACAGTGTAACGCTGTATCCGACGGGTAGCCCATTTTAAAATTACAATCTTATAAGGAAAACACTACAATGCTTATTTCATTTGACTGTTTGGTAAAAAAAGTTTATTATTATTATTATTTTATTTAATAATTAAGAAAGTAATTTTAAATGTATTGACATATTTTTTTATTTTTTAAAAATTTTTAAATGTATTAAAAAAAATATTTTAAAAAAAAAAGAGGAAAAAAAAAACAGCGGTAAGGGTGCCCACCCTTATTCAAAACTAGTTAGGAAGTTCAAACTATAAATATAGAGCTCATTCGTACTGAATCTTTCAGTTCTCTGCCTAGAAGCTCCTATTGCACATTTTCCTTCGACTCAAACAGAGATCGTTCTCATTTTCTCCCTCAGCAAAACCAGGCAATGTCTCTCTCTCTCTCTCTCTGAATGCGGAAGCTACGGATATAACTGGCGTAATACTAGATTCCATATCTTGTAGTTTATTACCTAAGCATTTTCGATTTATAAGTGATGCGCTATTATTCTGATATGAGAAAATCGAAAATTGAATTTGTTGCCGTTCGTTTGGTTCTATTGATATGTTTCACTTAACTTCTGGTGAGTTCGCAGATCGATTAGAGTGATTTTGTGATTTTGGTGAGTTGTGAACGAAAGTGATTTTGAAATTCTGATGATTAGAGTGATATGTTTCACTTAACTTCTGGTGAGTTGTGAACGAAAGTGATTTTGAAATTCATACTTCTATTGGCGCAATATCGTGAGATTTTGGCAATAGATTCAAGTCTGGTTGTTTTAGCTTATTCTCCTTTTATTCAACGGATTTGTCGTTAAGTATTCCGTGGTGAAATCTATTTCATTAGTAAATAACAGTTCACTACAGCCTTTCAGTGTCACTCCGGTTCCTTTGAATCAAAACTTCTCCGGAAACTAACTCCACTGCTTAAACGTTAGATTTATTTTTTCCGTCGTGAATTATCTTTCACATTTCACTTTGAAAACATGATTAACATCAGGCCAGATCCTTCAAATTCTTTGTAATTTTCATTTATATTTCTTGATGGATTAAAATAAAATCAATTCATTGGTCATTTTGGGAACTCATCTTACTCTGAGTGGCCGATGGATAAAGCATCACAGTTTGGATTTGATCCCTTTCAATTCATTTTTTCTACTTCACAAATCTTAAAGAAAATCTAAAAGTGTTGCATAACGTTCAAATTATTTCACAGGAATGCTTTGAGAATGAAATGTGGACAATAGTGAATCCACTTTGTTTGTTCTGAGGATGGCTTGGTTTCTACGTCTTTAAATTTGTGAACTCGTTGAACTATATCTTTATTGGCATAGAACCTCATCTTCCTCGTTTTTGAGCTTCTGGTATAATTCCAATAGATAAGACCAAAAATCATGACTAGAATTAAGATTTCTTCTATGTGCCAGCTTTTTCGTTGATGATTTTCTGCACTTCTATGTATTGAAGATTTTTTGTCCCGCTAATTACTTTAGGATAGTTTGTTGCTTCGTTTTTGTTTCAGTAATATTTCTTTTATTGAAGTGTGGGAAGGTTTGTTGCAGAATCTTAAATATAGATGAAATTTATTATGGTTTTATGGTATTAGTCTCTCATCTTTGGTCCTCTTATTATTTTAGAATTGTTGGTTAGGTCAGACGGTAATGTAGGTCTTCATTCAAAGTGCCTCCTTTCCAATTGGAATGCATATATGACAGTTTCCCGTGGTTTGCAGAAGTCGGTCATAAGATTTACCTATCTTTTCACATGGCAGAAGCACAGAAGGGAATGTCATCTATTGATCCAAAACAGAAGAGTTCACTGCTAGGTATTCTTCACTGCCCTTCACTCACAATATATATGGAGATTTTCAACTTAAAGAATTCTAGTCCCTTTTCAATCTATACTAGCGTAGGAAACTTAGAAAGTAGGAGTTCCATTCTGTGTGTATCTTCTCTTTGCAATGAATTAACAGGTTTAAAGATAGTTGGCACTGTTTAGACATAATATTGCATGTAGAGGGTTCCAGTGGCAAAGAGAGTGTCATCAAATGTTTTTAGAGTAGGCTCGAAAATCTAGGTAAGCATAAACAGGATTTATAGCACTAAAGACCATAACCAAAGTGACCAATTCTGTATCTTGGTTACTCAAGTCCTCAGATTTGTTAAGTGTTTCACTTCAACACGCCAGTAGTTTTTTCTCTGTTTCTTTTCTTTTTTAATTATACTGGCATGAATAACTCAATGAAGTTCAATGCTCCTCTATAAACAGATGAGGAAATAGGAAAGGAGTTCCTCACCTCCTGGAAATCAATGTCAGTGACAGAAGATGATGCTATGGATTTTAGCTTTGATACCGTGGCCAAAGGCAAAAAAAAGACATTCAACTTTGAGAATTTGTGAGTACTGCAAAAATTTTAAGTTACTGCAATTGGTCAAGGAGTAAAATATCAAGTCTAATGCTGATATATTTGCTGTATAACCCTGTTGATTTGATAAGCATTGATTTTGTTCCTGAATCTTAATTTGTATTTGAACTCTTCAAGTTTTGTTGACAGTATCTTCTCATGACTTCTGCTTTCTTAGGTTCATTTGCACCATTATGCACGCCCGCCCTTAGTGTATATGCTAAATTTAGTGTTTGATGTGTAGCAAATTATTTTTCAACTAGGGATAGACTTCTGGAGACTAATGTACTTGTTCCTTAAACACATAAATAAATTAATGATAATAGTTCAAGGCTGTAACTGCTGCATAATACTTATAAGCATTTTTTCTTTATATACTTCAGGGATATGGATTTCAATCTGGATGGTGATTTTGACAAGTTGTCATCATTCAAAGTGGACATTTCAGACCTTGATTTCTCATGCCCACCCAAAAAAACTGCAAAACCCAAAGAAAGCTCTGAAGCAGAATCTACCAGTGGAAATTGTCAAGGAAAAAAAGGCTTTGATTTCTGTTTTGATTTTAATGAGTAAGTGGATATATCTTTCAAGACATTTTAGCCCTCTTTATTCTGGTCTAGTTTTTTTCTGTCTGGATTCTAGATCAGGAGAGTGAGTGAACTTCTAATTTGAATTTCAGAATTGCTTACCGGTCATATCTTGTTTCAATTTAGCTTGGGTGGTTTCAATTTTGAGTCGAACATACTGAAAGAAGATAAGAATTCTCAAAAGCTGTCAGAAGGAAAAGGAGTTGCTTCAGAGCTAAGTCAGTGTCAAGGTTCTAAATTGAAACTGAGTGAAGATAATGCTGCATGTGATGATAGCTTAAGCATGAAACTTCCAGCTTGCAATAGTGCTGTCACTTCAAAGGTTGAGACCTCAATAGTTGTTCAAGGGGATCTTAATTCTAGTAATGATCATTCAATGTTTGAGAATTTGCCTGTGTCATGTGGGCGAGGAACTTCTACATTGCAAACAATACTTAGGAGTACAGAAGACACTGATCAAGAAAACTGCTTGTCTGAGAAGTCAACATTTGCAGATCCTTATCCTCAGCAGGTCAAACCTGATTTACCAATCCAATCTGTACGTGCAAATTATCCAAGTCAAGAAACTATTTCTGATGCTTTAGAGGTAGATACAAAATTTTGTCCTCCAGGCACAAAAGAAGCAAATGCTGCAAGTGGAGAGCAAATTGATGTTGACGAAATGACGATTAGCGTTAGATCCGATCATGAAAATTCTCCATATAATATTTCAAGTCCGGTGTTCATTACTGGATCAGATACAGATGATGGTGAAAGGAATAAGTCAGATGGCCTTGCACCAATTAAGCATATGGATGACACTGAACCAGCCGAAAAGGATTTAGATATGAAAGATAGTTCTTTGATAAATGTCTCAAGAAAGAACGCACATGACACCAAGGGCATTTGGCAGAACCAGAGTTCGACTTCCAGGCTTCATTTGGCCCCATTATGCGGGTAAGAGAGTTCAAAAACTTGATGGAAGTTATTTTTTGAACAAACTGTGAAGATTAGAAACAGATAATCATGAGATTCAACCTTTATATTTTTACATGGATTTAACTATAATGAACAATTATTAGAAAACATACCATGTAATTGAAACTGCAACTCAAAACATGAGGAGGCTGTTTTTGGTTTTATAAGCTGATGCACCTACTCACTGAATTTCACTTTTTTCATGCATTTCGTTGAACAATTTCTACTCTGGTATAGGCCATCAGGTTCATAATCTCTGATGATAATCTTTGACACCCCATGTTTCTTTTGATGTTCAGTGTTAGTACATGTTACGTTTGCTTTTTGTAGGGAACCTGTAGTTAATACAAGGATTCTGGAGAAAGCAAAAGAAGGACATATTCACTCAAAGTTTTATACAAGGCCAGAGGAAACTGGATCTCAATTGCATCAGTCATCTGGGACAAAGTTTCCCACATTTGGCAGAAAAAGAGTTGGGGCCATGCATCTATGTCACATCGGTGAAAAAACGTGAGTCATTCCTTAATAGGTGCAGTGGTTGGTTTTCAAATGATAGAATGGGTCATATACTCTGCAACAGGGAGGACTTAAATGTCAATGATGCCCAGACTGCAAGCAAATTGGCTGGCGGTACAATTTCAGTTGCTAGAGAAGTAACAAAAGGCCAGCCTGTTTTTCTTCGAAGTGAAAAGAATGTTAAAAATATTATTAAAATCCGGTGAGGCCTCCGTTTCCGGGAGCTCATTTTTTTAGTAAAAACTTCTGCACTTAAGCATTATGTTGAATTTTTTGTCCCTCTAGAAATGGGATTAAATCAAGTAAACTCCCTTATTGGGCTTAACTGACAGTGTCCTTCACAATCTTCAACAGGGAGGGATTAAATTCCGATAGTATACCACATGTGGGCAGGCTGATTGAGAATTCACAACCACATGATAAAGAAGTAACAGAAGGAGAACCTGTTTTGATAGGAAGCGAAAAGAATGTTAAAGATCATCATACTTTGAGGTCAGCATCTATACTTTAATGATTGTATTTTCTTTCCTTCATATTATATGTTTGACTTTGTGGTAGAGCATCAAAAAGTTCGCTAATTAAGGAAAACTGATTAAGAACGAAACTTGTGCATATTCACATATTTTTCTTAAATGCTTATACCTTTCCCCATTTAAAAGAATCACTCTTCAAACCAAGTTTCCTCTCTGTTAATGCACATGTTTCTCTAGCATTTTGGATAATGACTTCTCCAGAAATTATACTGTTTTTGGAATGTGTTCTAATTATACTTCAGTATCTTTCACTATATTGAACTGGTCAATTTCTTTGAAACCCGTTACTATATATTGGTTTGTTTTTCTGGATGTTACATGAGTATTTAATCTCTATCTGACAAAATTCTACTGTGATAAGTTCCTCAGACGTAATCTGGCTTGTAATTTTTCCATGAGACTTGCTAGCGAAATATTATATTCTTGATTCAATCTTTTCAACCCTAAGGGAATATCTGAATCCATCCAGCTTAACTGAGAAGATAACTGAATGTAGTGCCCCGGCACGTGTTAATCCGAAACTTGTGGTTTCAAGCATGGAGTCGTTGAGGAACTCAAAGATCATTTCAGCTGAAAGAAATAAGGTTTGCCCTATAAAAGCTGGCAAGAAGATGCCTGATCTTTCTCACATGAAAACTTCAAGGTATGATGCCAATATAGCTCTAAATCTTCTTTAGTGCTTCTATCTCTGAAAACTTGATGATTCATTTTTACGTGATTGCATGTCTTCAATGTAGGACTCTAGGAGCAAAACAAGTTCTATCAAAGTCTACAAGAGAAGTTACTTCCTTGGGAAAGTTAGAGGAGAACAGGGAAGTACAAAGCAATACAGAATTGAAGACTGAGCATCCTGTTGACAGTAATGAGAAACAAATGTCTCAAAACCTTTCCTTGAAGCGGAAAACATTTGAGGTTTATATGATACAGTTATTCCTCATAATTCATAGAGATCTATTTAAAACGATATAATAAAATTGTTTACACTGTAAAACCACCACTTGTCTTAAAAGTTTAAGTTGATGGGAGGAGATGGGTTTTTATTATTTATATTCTTTAACATATACAAATTGAAACTTCAGTAAATTATATGAAGATTTTCGTGAAATGTCATCACTGATACTATCAACAAGCTATTTTTCAGGGTTCAAATTCAGATTCAGGGTCCCTAAAGCCTCTAAAACGCCTCTCTGAGTCACCTAGTGAAAGCAGGTCTCATTGTTCTGTTGACTACGATTTGTTTTATTTTTAACTGTCTTTCTTGGGCCTGAAAATTTAGTAATTATGTTTGTGACATATCTTATACTTCATAACAAATTACCTGCAGCAATTTTACAGTACCTGCAGAAAGAATTCTTGAAGAACAGGTAGATACGAATTAAGTTTGTCAGTCTCACAAGTAGAAAGATAGAAGCTGAAGCAATCTATTTCTTTTACATGCCATCCAGGTTTGCATTCATGGGATTCAGGGAGAGAGTACTGCCAAGCATGTTGTTTATGACCGCCTAACCTCTGGACTTGAAAGTCATAGAGTGGCGAATATGATGGAACTGGAAATTCCTTCAGTTATGGAGAATGATGGAAATGTTGAGAAAGCTGAGGCATATGCAAAGGAGCTTGATGATGTGAGTAAACCAGGATTTATTTATTAGCTATCAAGCAATTTCTACATCATTTGCGTGATAAAAGCTAATCAAACCGTGAAACTTACCGAAGGCTCAAACCTGTGAGTGACTTGAAAACTCTTGAGAAAAGACTGCAGGTGTAAATTTTAGAGGAATTTTTTTGCTCGAGACCTAAGTATAGGGATGCAAACTATCTGTAGTGTCAGTAAATGTCAAATAAAAGAAACCCAGAATAATTGGACTCCATTGAAATTATATGTTAATTGTTAATTTTTTTTCGCTGCAGATTTGTAACATGCTGAAAAAAAAGCACGAGGAAGCCAAGGAGATATTGGTTCGAGCTATTGTGAACAACAATAATTTGCTGATGCTTAACCATCCAATCCATGAAGAGAAGATATCCTTCCAATTTGTCTTATAATATGCTTCTCTCCCAGTTTGGCTTATGTTCTGTTAGAAAATCAAAGTTGCATATCCTTGATAATTGAGAACATCCGTAAGATTCAGAACTTTGCTGCTCGACTGATGTCCAAGGAGCTTCAAACGTGATTCCTAGGAGCAACAGTTTGAATAGTAGAAGGTGCGTAATGCATTATTTTTATCTGACTCGCCTTAATTTTGCTACCCAGCTGATTGTTTCATTTAGAGTTTTGTTTGGCAATGTTAAATAATCAGTTGAGTTATACCATTGTCAGGCTCAGGCAAATAGCTCTCAATGCGATGGTTCATATTTCATGGGTCCAGTTAGGTTTGTTGTTTTCGACTTCTAGTTCCAAATAGTCACTCTTTAGCTCCAAGATGAATCCTCGCTTGCACATGCATGAGCTAATTCCATTTCGATAAATAAATGGCAATGGTGATGTAAATATAACAAGATATATCCTCTCTCTCTCTCTCTCTCTCTCTCTCTCTGGGGTTTGTTACTTTCTTTTAGTTTAATCCGGGGAGCCACCATCGTAGCCAGACGGCCTAGGCCGTAATGGTATTTAGGGCGCGGGGGCGGGGAAGATTAGACTTTTAAGAGGATCAAGATTTGGGAGTTTTTTTTTTTTTTTTTCTGCAAGAGGTATTAATCACAAAAGAGATGCAAGACAAAAAGATGCCCATCTCTAACCCAACGTCGGCTCTAGGAGGCTTAGGCTTGGGCAGTTGCCTACTCGCCTGCCTAATTAAGCTTCAAAAAGAGTAAGGGCGCCCTTTAATAATATGAAAAGGCACTGCATACTTTTCCGGAAAGAAAAAGAGTGAGAAATCCAAAATAGCAAGTGCACTGTGACGGTCACGTTTCTTGAGTGACAATTGGGAACTTGTTACCAATTATAAGCCCCCTAAATGCTGGTATTATAGATTGAAATACACACAAAGTGACTAGCCGCGTCAAATATCTTGAAAAGGACCATTAAAAAGGGCATGTCATCTGTCTTTATCCGAGAGAATTATATATTCTAGGGTTTGAAACAACCGAGCATTTGAAGCCTTTAAAAAACCGTAATCAGTTATTGAACGCGACTGAAAGAAAATGTTAAGGATCAGTGATAATCTCGTGAAGTTTTTTTATCTCAGGAGAGGATGTCTACCGGTGGCGATACATACATATATATATATAAATATTTATAGGAATTAACTCAATCTTAAATGGAGTTCTTGGTACACTTATTATCAATAGAATGAAGTCTTGTGCAAGCACACGGCAAGTCTTTCGAAAGAATTACTATAGTTTAAAAAACATGGAGAGAGATTTATCCGATGAAGGCTAAAACTTGTATCTAGTACTATTCTTTAAAAATAATAAATAGTTTTTCATTTTACAATCACGATAATTTGGTCCCTATTCATACGGTGAGATAATAACATTGAGAAGGGTGAGAACAGATAGATATGGCAGAACTCAGAGCCGAGCAAACCATGGGACCTGATCCAGGAATTAATTGCTCTCGATCTTTTAGCCGCTTTATTAATTTCCAGATCGAGAAGATCATAAAGTTGAAAGTTGGAGGAGTTAAAAAAAGAAAAGAAAAGGTAAAAATAAAAAATAAAAAAAGGATTCAATTTGTTTTGTCATGATGATGAATCTTTTATATATAGAATTGAAACGTGGAAATTATATAGAGAAGGAAGAACATTGGGGACCAGTTAAATCCACATCTTTTTTTTATCCTACTCCCAATGCAAGGAACAGATATGGCCTAATTTCGTGACTAGATCCCACCGCGCATGTGCAGGCAGATAAACAATGTGAACGACGCCATTGGTCACCAAAAAAAGGAAGAACTAAATGGAAGATTCAAATGCCAAATAATTTGCCCATAAATTGTCCTAATGGACACAACTCAATTTGGTTGTAAATTGCTACTTTAGTTTCTTGTCCTTCAAATGAAAATCAAGCCCAAACCAGACGGCCAGGAGTAGAATATGAGGACAAAAACACCAGAAAGTCCTATAAATACCAGCCTGACATGACCTTGAGATCGAACCTCCACTACTCCACAGTCCACACCAGTTCTTGATCTTCCACAACCTTGGAGGCAATATATGGCAAATTTAAGGTCCTGGGTGTGCCTCATTTTGGTGTTTTGCTCACTTGCAGTAGTTTCTGAAGCTAGCCTTCTTAATCCCAAAATTCAGAGAAGAAATCCAGCCACATCATTCCAACCAGTGGGGGTGGATCCCCAGCACCTTTTCCCTAAAGGGTGGGCATTCAAGAGAACAAGTGACAAGATCAGCATGCGTACTACTGAACGTAAGAGTCCAGGGGGCCCTGATCCCAAGCATCATAATTAATGAGTGCTTAATTGGAAGAAAATCTATTTTTCGGGTGAGAGCTTGTTTTCGATCATGAATAACGTTTAAAGTGTTGCGGATGCTGCTCCGTCCTATATCTCCCGTTATTTTACATAGATTTTCTATCATTTTGGCCTTAAAAATAAATTTAAAAAATAAATTGAGGTGTAAACTAATGATGCAAGTTAAAACCACGTGTACTACTATGATCAGTGCTCATTAATTTCATATATAATGCCTTCGTTAATTTTTGTATTCCCTGCGAGATCAGACGTATTTATGTTAAGATCAGCCCTAGATTAATCTAAACAATGCTGTCTCAAGCCTCGCGTATATATGATGATCAGTGCTAGCTCTTCACGTACATCATTTTTCAAAAGTCTTTAATTAAACTCTTGAGTGTTTTCCGAAAGGACTGTTAATGTAACTGTAAGCATCTAGCTATATCGATATCTAGTTCATCTTAAGGATTATTTTTATGCTATGAGTACATTTATGCAATAATTAAAAGATCCCCATCATAATAAAATTATAACACAAAATAGTCGTTCCTGACAATACCAAAATTTGCGTGCATGGCTCCTTCAACGTGAGATCCACACATCATGATCATGATCAGGCCGAGAAGCCAAAAAATAAAGATCAGAAATCCACTAATTAATTAATTAATTATTTTTTATTACAGAGAACTACAAAACGAATTACAAGACTAATCACTCATTAACCCTAGAATTCAAATTACACAAACAAGAAGCTTTCACAAAATGGGAGAATAATTATTTATCTGTGAAAACTTGAGACCTAATTTCTCTCTTTTACGTACTAAGCGACGAACCCTTTTATTCCGTGGTACGGTGCCATATACGTACGTACCAATTAAGGAAAAAAAAGATGCTTAAATTAAATTTATGAACAGCAAAAAGTTTAAGGCTGTACTTAGCCAAAATTATAAAGATAAAAAGCATCACAGTGTAGGAGTCGATACATGTATAATATAGGAGCTACTCACGATCGTGATTGAAGAAGGTGACGTACTGCATTGAGATGGAAGAAGTTGGGATTTAATTTGTCAAAATATTAATTTTTAAAGTAATACTAGATATAGGATGTGTAAATGATCAGTACACTCTCTCTTAAAAAAAAAATGTGAGACCTATTATTAAAAATAATTTTATCATGTGGGTCTAATTAGATTTATTCACTTTTTAAAAAAAGAGTATACAGCACTTGTACATCCTAAAACTACAAATATCATTTTTCTAATATTTAAGAAAAAGTCTAGAGAGCAACCCCTGTTTACGGATCATCCAAAACACATCCTACATGATAGCAACGCACAGTTTCATCGTTGAGAGTTAGACGGATCGAGAGAACTGATGGATGAGAGAGAGAGGTGATGAGAGAGAGATAGCCAAGGAGAGAGATCTGGTGAGAGAGAGAGTCGAGGAGAGAGAGATGATGTGATGAGAGAGATGGGGCTGGAGAGAGAGAGAGAGAGAGGAAGAGAGAGCTGATGAGAGGTATGTGTGTTTGAAATATATATATATAGTAGTAATTATAGACACGTTTAATGTGCTACGAATTAGTCGTAAACAGTAGCTGAATCATAGTACAGCTCAATCTTTAATTAGGTTGAACTGGTGCATGCCACATAAGTAGTGTGCCCAAGGCTAGCTTTCAAGTATGGTATGCATGCATGTATACATACGCACGCGTGCGCGCGCGCACTTATAGATATCCATACGTGTATGCCTACATATACATAGAAACAGTCCTACAAGAATGATAGTGCCTAATATTTGGTGAAACTAGTCGAACTTAAGCAAGTAGTGGGCGGTCAAACTTTGACGTTTGTTCTATCTTTATTATAACACAAGTCAACTCGTTTACCTAATAAATTTATAAATTTGACAAACAAATTTTGAGATTTTGTAAATAAAATCATATGGTTTATACGTATATGCCGATATCAATGATGATTCTGATATTCATAAAATCCAAACAACATGCATAATATCAAGAACATGAGTTCCTCTTATATTTATAAATACTTAAAAACATTTTTGTTATAAAGTTAAATATAAACTATATAACATATCAAAAAACAAAATTATTACAGCTGCATTTGAGTTTGGCTGAATCGATCTTGAGTGATACAGCATTACCCTAATCTTATTAATTAAGCTTATCTAGTAATTAATCTTATTTATTTATGAGTAATATTGTTAGGTAAAAATCTCAAAGTATACAATTTTCAGATGTCTTTTATAAGAAAGCAAGTCTCAATATTAAGAAAGAAAAAGTTTTTTTTTTTTTTCTCAATATACAAATAAAAGAAATTGTGCAAAACTTGTCTATTTCAATTTATTGAAACCATTTCTCTTTATTCATTTATAGTGCCAGTACTCTAATAAGTCAAGCATGAAATCGAGATAGGGAAGAAACCACTTTCGATTTATTTTAATTTTTATATATGCGCGTGCGTACTCATCCATATTACATGTATATATAAATATATATATATATATATATTTATCTGTGCCAATAGTGTCATGCAGCATCACTAATGACGGATCGACAGCCAAGAAGTGCCAGGTTATCAGCTGCGCTGACCATGCACCGCAAGCTTTTATTTTTACAAATAAATAAAATGAAATGTAGTGAGATAAAAATTGAAATTTAAATAAAATATTATTAAAATATATTTTTTAATATTATTTTTATTTTAAAATTTGAAAAAGTTGAATTGTTTATTTTATTTTATGTGAGAATTTAAAAAAAAATTATAATAATAAAATGAGATTAGAATAATTATACAATTGGACATTAAAAACAAACACAAAAGTTGTTCTTTTTATGGGATAGTATTAGTGCTTATCCATGTGATCAGGTCTGGTGGACATGAGTGGAATTAATAAACGGATAATCTATGAGGTAGGCATCGTCAAAAGAGGTGCTTTCCGGATAGATACTGTGTCATTCATTCTTAAAGTTCCGAGTGTAGCCGAGTCATCAACTTCCAATTCCGGGTGGATATCGTTCATCGCATTGACACCAGTACATGACTTTAATATAATTGGTTTTATCCTAATTCTGATGATTCTTTTATTTATTATCCTGATTAATGCATATAGATAAGAACTGTCATTAAACCAACCTAAAAGGGACCTCTCTTTTAACGTGAAGATACCTTTTCAAATTGTTTGGCCGGCATTTATGTACTACAATAAAACTGTTTATTTGCAGTTAGTTAATTCTAACAAAATGATTATTTATAATTAAAATAAATCTATTTTAATTATAAATAATCTTTTCGTCGTAATTAAATAGTCTCAAAAATTCAATTTTCTTGCATGTGTATGTATCACATCATTAATAAGAGAGTGGTTACATGTATAATGGGCGTACACTAAAGTTACTGGTTGGCTTGGCGGCGGCCATATGTTTTCGTGCAAATCTAGATAATGATCATAAGGAGAACTTGGAGTCCCACACGAACTCATCACGATGATCTATAAATACCGAAAATCTCTCTGAGTTTGAACTCCCCAGCAATTAATCTACCACCATTAAAGCAGCTAGTAAAGCTCCATATATAAAGATCAGGATGCCAAGTTTTAGGTGCTCGGCCATGTGCATTGTCTTGGTCCTGCTTGTATGTGCCAGCAGGAGTGCCGAAGCACGCCCTCCCATGAGGCCAACCACAGAGATCAGGAGGAACCTTGCCTTACTACTGGATCAAGCTGCCTCCAATCCGGTGGCGAAAGAAACAATCGCCCGAAAGGTGCTGGCCGGGAATGCGAACGAAAACCAGATCAATAACGTCCAACCCGATAGAGTGAGTCCAGGAGGTCCTGACCCACATCATCACTTTGTCTATTTAGGTTTACCATGATGATCCCTTCTAGATTGAGAACAAGAAAACGACAGACATATGAAGTGAGCTTTAAAATAATATTTATGAGCTGATAGTACTGTCCGAAAAACTTCAAGTACTATAAATGTTGCAGAATTTCCTTCATATATGTATCTTTTTTTCACTCTAAAATCTAATTAAATACTAGACTTTCAATATATAAAATCTCAATCCAAACCCATCAGTACCCCCGGCCAACCACCAACAGTAGTACCCTCTTATCCTAAGTAATTACCATGCCTCTTGTATGCATGACTTTTGTAGTATTAATAATTAGTATTAATGGGTACTTTTCCAAATGATATATCTGTCGTTTGAGTTTTTTTTTTAAACTGTACGTAAGGTACGTATATAAAAGAAAGATGCATGCATGGATTAAGCGGAAGAAAACCAAGAGATCGAAGCCCATGATGATCAGAAGTCACGCGCTATTAAAAGAATGGCCACTAAAAAAATGAATGGCTTCACTTTATAACGTGCTATTCTACTTAATTGGCATGCAGATCAGCTGGTTGAATAATATTTATTTGTTATAAGATAATGGCCAATGAGGAGAGCACGTACGTACACGACCTTCCACTTTATTTATTTTTATTTTATTTATTGGCCGGGATCCCATCCTTGCACGCCTGACTATTATTTTAAGGTTAATTGAAATCCATGTAACAATATGTCAACTAGTGCAGTATTCGGGCAATGGATGATTCTCTTTTTCTAATGCATGTCAACCTCATGATCATTAGTTCTATGGTCAACTGCGTACGCACTACTCTTTGGCTCATTCTTATAATTCAAATATATATTACTAATGCAACTGACATCAATGATCGACGAAAATTTATGCTGGCCTGGGATCATTATATTAATTAATATTTCATAAATTACTAGCTGTGAGACTTTTATTATTATTATTATTATTATTGAGTTTTGATATGTGAGTATTGTTTGAAGTTACACATCCAATTTTGACATTTTGATTTTGATCCAATAGTTGACTAAGGCTATATATGTATGAAAAATGATAGATGCAGGGTAATTGGCGCAGGGATTGTGCACGAAAGGATTACGTGGAAAATCATGCGGTGTGTTTCATCTCCCTCCCTCCATCTCTGATGTGGTGCGAAAATCAGTGCGTTTCATCTCCCTCCCTCCCTTCCTCCATCTCTAATGCAGTGCGAAAATTAGTGTTTTTTTAATCTCCCTCCCTCCATCTCTGATGCGGTGCGAAAATCAATACGTTTCATCTCCCTCCCTCAATCTCTGATGTGGTGCGAAATGGGTTGCAAAAATTAGTGTTTTGGAGATGAAGGAACAACAAACGTGAATGAGGGAGACGAAAGTGAAAGGGGTTGGAAATGGATTGTGAAAATGGAGGAACGAAGAACGGAACAACCATCTCCCTCCCTCCATCTCTGATGCGGTGAGAAAATCAGTGTTTTTCATCTCCTTCCTTCCATCTCTGATGCGGTTGCAAAAATCAGTGTTTTGGAGACGAAGGAACGATGAACATGAATGTGTGGAGGAACGACGAACAGAACAACCAACTCCTCTGGTTGTGTTGAGTCTGACAGTTTGTTGACTTTCATCTTTCGAAAATCAGTGTTTTTCATCTCCTTCCCTCTATCTCTAATGCGGTGCAAAATGGGTTGCAAAAATCAGTATTTTCGAGACAAATGAATGATGAATGTGAATGTGCGGAGGAACGATGAACGGAACATCCAACTCCTCTGGTTGTGGTTTGAACTTTTGTAGCTAGCCTTTCATTCGTATTGAGTCTTGACAGTTTGTTGACTTTCATCTTCCAGTCTCTTTTTTTTTTTAATTACAGTTGACGTGGCAGGTGTGCGCAATCCCTGCACCAACTTTCCTGCTCGTAGCAAAACTCTATACGTATAGCTCATGGTCACTAACTCCAAATTTAATATTTTAATTACCAGCCACTTTATCACCAACACCATCATAATTACCTCCTAATTTCTATAGAATTGATTAAGGTTAGTTTATTACTATTTTAAAGACTTTCATAGGTTTGACTACCTGAGAGACTCTAACATTGACTTCTTATGTATTGATTTAAAATGTCAAAAACTAGTGGAAAAAAGAAGGAAATGGGTCGAGGTACTCATGTAAACAACCGGACCTCTGTTTATATTACTATTTTCTCTTCTTTTCTTTCCCAAATCTTAAAACACACATTTGGCCCTAATTCATCTAGCGCATATATTCGGACCGGAATCTAGGTTTCAAACTCAGGCCTGGTTAGCCTAGGTCAGATCCGGGCCGGAACTTGTTTTTTTTTTTTTTTCTTTTCCTTTCTTTTCTTTTCTTTCCTCCTCTTCAGTTTGAATTTTTTGGTTTGAAGCACCATCTTTTTATTGTTTTGATCTGGAAACCAACGTGGTGTTGTCTTCATGTAATTAATTGTGAACATATTTGGCTCAACTTCTTGACATGTGCAGTTATACGTGAGTGTAGACACTGGAACAAAGGAAAGCTTGAAGGCAATTGATCGGCCTTGGTTTCTCGATTTAAAAAAAAAAAAAAAGGCATTCAAACTAGGAAAAGAAAAACGGGGTTTCGAGTTTAAAACCCGGTACCCGGACCAAGTGTACCTGGGTTTTACAACCTTTTTTCTGAGCCGGAACCAGAATCTGGTTTCCCGGGTTCCAGACCGGACCGGGAAAAAACTCGACCCTGATGAATTGCCCTAATTGATGCTCGGATCTTACAAAAGAAAATTGGAAAACAAGAGCCCTTGCAATATTGGTTAATCATTTGGAAGTATATATCTTTTATTCTTTACAAATATATGATTATTTTCTAAAAATATCTATTCATCATCTCTTTTCTCATCATCCCATGATGTGACATTAAATGATAAGTTTACAAGTAAAATATAATAAATAGTTTCCAATTATCTAGTGTAACATCATGGAATGATAAGAGGATGATGAGAATTAGGATGATGAGTAGAATTACTCTTCCTTCCTAGCCTCCTCTTTTTTATTTAGTAATATTTCTAGGATTAAAAAACTTCCTCTATCAGTCTATCTAATTGTAGGTGGTCGCTCTCTTTAGCATGTAAATTAAAAAACATTACGGGCGTTGTGCTGCCACTTGATTTTATGGGTCTACAATGTATATATCAACAATTAGAAATCCTTTTCAAGGGCGGTGTAGAATATTGGAATTCGATTGAATTATTTGTATTATATTCTTAACATACTTCCCTCACATGTGGACTAAGTAAATGGGGTAGTAAAGTGTAGAATCAGGATTCGAACTCATAATTAACTATTGCTCTAATATTGTTAAGAGAAGAATTGGTAAAAGGTTTCTTATCTTTCTCATTGATCTTTGTAAGATTATAAAGACATCCGAATATGACTTTACATGGAAAGAAAATAAAATCGGCTTTACAAATCAGTTATATAAGGAAACATATATTCTATAATGGTGAGATTGCTAGAATTATGGGATTGCTAGAATCATGGAGTTGATAAAATCATGGAGTTGCTAGAATCATATAGTTGCTAGAATCATGGGATTTGCTAGTCTGTAATACTCCCCCTCAAGTTGGCGTATGAAGATCCGTAATGGCCAACTTGCGAGATAAGTGATTAAAAAGATCAGATCCCAAGGTTTTGGTGAAAATATCGAAGATTTGCTTGGAAAATGGAAGATGAGCGGTGGTGAAGAGACCAGAATGAAGCTTGTCGCATACAATGTGGCAGTCAATCTCAATGTGTTTGGTACGCTCATGAAAAACTGAATTTTGAGCAATGTGGAGGGCGGACTAATTGTCACAATAGAGAGTCATAGGAGTTTTATGTGAGATGCCGAGGTCATGAAGGAGCTACGGTAACCAAACTCGTTCACATGTGGTGACGGCAATAGCACGATATTCAGCTTCTGGAGAGGAGCGAGCAACTATAGTTGTTTCTTAGTGCGCCAGGAAATGGGACTAGAACCAAGTGTGATAAAGAAGCCTATGGGGAGCATCGAGTAGTAGGATAGCTAGCCCAATCAAAATCTGTGTAAGCACTGACATGAAGATCATTAGAAGAGGGAAAGAAAATGCCTTGTCCTGGAGCGCCTTTAAGGTAGCGGAGAACATGAGTGGCGGCTGTCATATGAGGAATTCGGGGAGCATGCATGAATTAACTAAGAATATTGACTGCAAAGATGATGTCGGGTCTGGTGATGGTGAGATAGATGAGACGTCCAACTAACCGTCTGTAAGGAGCGGGATCAGGAAGAGGGTCACCATCAGTGTTGTTGAGTTTCAGATTTTGTTCCATGGGAAATGGAGCAGGGTGAGAGCTAAGTTGACCATTATCGGCAAGAATGTCCAGGGCATATTTTCGTTGATTAAGAAAAATGTCAGAATGAGAGTGAGCGACTTCAAGTTCAAGGAAATATTTAAGAGGTCCGAGATTATTGGTTTTGACGTGAGTTGAAATAACAGATTTGAAAAATGTGACCTAAGAGAGATCATTGCCAACGACTAAGATGTCGTCCACATATACAAGAATAAATGTAAGACTAGTAGGAATAATCAAGGTGAATAGAGAGTGGTTTACCTGAGATTGAACAAAACCTGCATTAAGAAGAACAAATGTTAGTTTGAAAAACCAGTTGTGGGATGCTTGCTTGAGACCATAGAGGGATTTCCGGAGACGACATATGCGGGTCTCCCCCTTAATACATCCAGGAGTGGAGTCTTGTAAACTTCTTCATCAAGTTCACAATGTAGGAAGGCATTATGGACGTCCATTTGGTGAATGATCCAATTTTTTGTTGCAGCAACGGCAAGTACACAGTGAACTGTGTTCATTTTGGCTACCGAAGCAAATGTTTCATGGTGGTCTATGCCTTCCACTTGAGTGTAGCCTTTGGCCACTAGTCAGGCCTTGTAGTGCTCAATAGTACCTTCAACTCGGAGTTTGGTCTTGAAAACCTATTTGCAACTGATGGGTTTCTTATATTGGGGAGAGGCTTAAGTGTCCAAGTGGAGTTTTCTTCAAGGGCACAGATTTCAGAGGTCATAACGTAATGCCAATGAGAGTGGCGATTAGCTTTTGAGTAACAAGTAAGTTTAACAGAGGCAGTAAGGGCAGTTAAGAAAGAATAATGAGCAGGTGAAAAACGAGAGTAAGACAAAAAAGCAGATAAAGGATGAGAAGTACCTGAGAACTGTGTAGCAGTCGAAGAAGCAATGGACTCCGTGGGTATGGTGGGGTAAACATAATCAAGAAGGTATGCTAGTCGAGTGATGTGGCGACAGGGACGAGAAGGTGGGATAGATTCAGGGGCAAGATCAAGGTTTATGGCCGGTGATGAGGGAGGTGAGATAGGTTCCAAAATGGGTAAGGGAAGAATGATGGAGATGGGAGAAGGTGGAGTAGCAATATGTTGGAAAGGAAATTGGTGTTCATGAAAGGTGACATTTCGCGAATAGAAAATGGTATCAGTGTCGAGGTTATATAATTTGTAAGCTTTACGGTTGCTAGGATAACCAATGAAGACACAACGGGATGCTCGGGGTGAGAATTTATCTCGATTGGCTTTGAGAGTCTGGGCATAACATAGACAACCAAAAACACATAGGTGGGTGTAAGTAGGTATTGTGTTGAGAAGGAGTTGAAAAAGAGTTTTATTTTGGAGAGACCGGTTAGGGGTCTGATTGATGAGGTAGGCAGTGGTGAGGATGCATTCGCCCCAAAATTTAAGGGGTAAATGTGCATGAAAGCAAAGACTTCGTGCCACATTCAGAAGGTGCCTGTATTTACGCTCAGTAACACCATTTTGTTGAGGAGTTTTCAACATAAGTAAGTTCAAGAATAATGCCGTGGTTTTGAAAATAATTTTGGAGATTATGAGACAGAAATTCTTGGCCATTGTCCATGCGGACAAATTTGACCATGGAATTTAATTGAGTTTTAACGAGAGCAAAGAAGTGCATTAAATAACTAAAGGTATCTAATTTAAAACGCATTAAATAAATCTATGTTGTGCGTGAGAAATCATCAACAATAATCAAAAAATAATTAGCGCCAGAAATAGAAGTAGTAGAATATCCACCCCAAATATCATAATAAAATCGATTAAAAGGAATCGTACTTTTATTAGCATTAATTTAAAATGGTAAGCGGGTGTGGTTAGAACGAGTACAAATATCACAATGAGAAATAGTACAAGGACTATCAAAAATAGAGGGAATAAGAAAGTTGGAAGGATGACCTAGATGTTGATGCCATAAGGTCTTATTATCAGGTTTGTGAGCGGAGAAGGCAGCAGATTGTTGGGACGAAAGATGTAAAGTCCATTGCAAGCTTCACCAGCTCCAATCAGCCTCGTCAATTAATGGTCTTGGAAAAAAACATTAGAGGATGAGAAAGTGACAACACTGGATAAGTGGCTAGTTATTTAAGGGATAGAGATGAGATTATAATGAAATGAAGGGACAAATAAGACATTTGACAAAGTTAAGGTTTCGGATAGAGGGATGGAGTCGACTCCTTCAATTGGGATGGTCTCTCCCGTGGGCAATCTGACCTACCGAGCCATGGGTGGCTCTCGGAGGTCCAAGAAAAGGGATCGACAATGGCTCATGTGATCACTAATGCCACTGTCGATGATCCAGTCCTTCTTAGGGTCGAAAATGGGAGGGATTGTGGAGAAGTTACCCATGAAGTTGGCTGTCGAAGGAGAAGGGCGAAGCAAACTCATTAGTTGCTGGTAGCTTTCCGGAGAGAGACCTGGTACTGGGCTTGAAAGGGAAGTGTTGGCGAGAAGGAATGGGGAAGAAGGGTTGGGAGAATTTGTGGAGGATGCCATCGGCAAGAAAAGAGATGTATGTTTTAGGATCTTATTTGGGCTGATACCATGTAAGAGAAGAATTGGTAAAAGGTTTCTTATCTTTCTCATTGATCTTTGTAAAAATATATAGACATCCAAATATGACTTTACATGGAAAGAAAATAAAATCAGCTTTACAAATCAATTATACAAGAAAACATATATTCTATAATGGTGAGATTGCTAGAATCATGGAGTTGCTAGAATCATAGGAGTTGCTAGTCTGTAATAGATATCATGTAAAATCATCATTTATTCCAAAAATTTAAACTGATGAAAAAGATAGGTTTAATTATTTGTATTATATTCTTAACTTTTGAAACAAACAAATAATTTCTTTTTTCTTGGCCGTAGCCTGTAGACAAGAGTAATGGAAATATTTACTAGCCAAGTCTCAAAGAATGATTTGCTGAGCATCAATCAACGGTTCGCAGTTTGAAAGTTCATGCAGCACATAATCCCATCATTTGACTGTGTGTGCAGTTTTATTGATGAATGAGGTAAAAGAGAAAAAAATATCATTTTAAAATAGATATTATTATAATTTTAAAAATTTTTTAAACATAATTATATGGATTTGCACGAGTAATCTCCATTTAAAAATTGTATGTAGAGTAATTCCTTTTGGAATTAAAAGAGTCCATTAGGATTCTGCACAAGCCGAAAAACAAAAGCACTATAAATTGCATGAGCAATAATTTATAAG